>JAODAL010034915.1:0-43617 GCA_025379985.1 Phyllomedusa bahiana | reverse complement strand
AAATTGGCGCGATCTTAATAGATGATGCACAGATTTTAGCCTTAATTATCGCATGATCTAAAAATTCGATCACCATAAAAACCTTGCCGATTTCAACTTTGTCGATAATAATCGCTCAACACTAGTTATTGGATCATATATCATGTCCAATAATAACCCCACTGAAAGTCACTTAAAGGGTTTGTCTCCCTACAAAGAATAGCTTTCAACATGTAGGGAACACTAAATGAAGACGTTTTCCAAATATATTGCGTTGTTCATTTTTTTTTTGTTAAGGAGCTACAAGTGATTTTATCACCTTCTGTGCTCTCTCTGGTTACCCTAGTGACTGACCTATGTACTTCTCCCCCCCTGCTGTTTGTTCTATCTGATAGCAGGGAGTGATGTCATCACACAGGGAACTCCAGACAGTGAGAGCTTGTTTGTTATCTGATCTTTCAGACAAAAGACCGTAATTATTACTGTTTATTTTACCTCAGAAGCTTCCCTGGTCCTGACAGCATGATATTTATCTAATTAGCAGAGGTCTGAATATACTGAGCTCATATGCTAATTACAGACAGCTTGACTAGGAAGTGACAGAGCAAAGCAGCATTATTTCATTCATGCATCCTATGAAACTTTGAGATGAGACAACCCTATAGATATGAGATCCCTATAGATATGAAATTAAAAGAAAACAAGAAGCCAAAGCTATAATCACTTAAATAAAACACTTAAAGTTATATAGTTAGTACAGTTGAAAAAAGATATATGTCCATCAAGTTCAACCAAGGTGGGGAAAGATGTGGATAAAGGGAGGGAAATAGGAGGAAAAAGCTTAGTTTCCACTACTGATGAAGATTTGGATACCATAAGGAGAAAACCAATCTGTTCTAAATGAATATTTATTCTCTGATCCCAAAATTGCCATCAGACTGGATGTAGAATTTTATACAGCTACATAGGTATTAATATTTTTTAGGTAGTTATCTAAGCCTCTTTTTAAACCTTCAACTGTTGTGACCAGCTCCTCAGGTGGCTATTTCACAGATTCACAGTTCTCATGGTGAAGAAGGTTTTTCTCCTCCGGAGAATGAATCTTTTTTTCATCAGACAAAGGGAATGTCCTCTTGTCTTTAGAGGGGCTCTACATGAAATAGCTTTTCCCCACACTTTTAGTAGAAGTCATTTATATACAGGGCCGGGACAAGACATTTTGGTGCCCTAGGCAAATGGCTGAGATGGCGCCCCCCCACCTATTATAACAAAAAAAAATATTAAGAGTTCAACTCCACACCCTTTGCCATTGTACAAATCAATAATAAAATTAAAAAAGCTACACAATCTTGGTATTAACACAAAAAATACGATCTATTCAAATATAACATCAATCAGACGTTTAACACCATAATAGAAAAAAAAATAATTGTATGCTAAAATTTGGGGGTTTGGTCATTTCACATTCCCTAAAATTAAAGAAAACTGATAAAGTCACATGTATCCCAAAATGGTGCCAATAAAAAGTATATATCAGCCCGCAAAAAACGCACCATGACTCAGGTCCACAGGGGCACGAACAAAAAAACGTATCGGCTGAAAATTTAAAGAGCAGATGTCTGGAATTTTTTTTATGGTACTTAAACATGAAAACCATACATGTTTGGTATTGCTTGACTTGAATCAACCTGCAGAATACACATTATTTATACCAAAGAGTGAAGATGGTAAAAAAAAATAAAATCTCTGACAAACATGGCACAAGTACGTTTTTTTCCACTTATAATTTTTTTGTACAGTGAATGACAGCATTAGAAGGTCCATCTTGCCCCACAAAATAAAAGCCATCGTGTGTCTATGTAGGTGGAAAATAAAAAACTTATGGCTCTGGGAAGGCAGAGAGGGAGAAACAGAGAGTCATATTATGACCGTCTGTCAGGAAGGGGTTACAAGCATTTATTTTCCGCGGCAGAATAGGGGGCAGCAGTGAGTGCAGTGTTGGATGAACCTTTTAGAGGCTGGGGGCCAAAACTGCAACCCAAAGCTCACTCACTGATCACAAGGTCCCAACACACTAATTTAACCTGAATACTGAGGTGAGGACAGTCTGTTACCCATAGCAACCAACCCGAGCGCAGGTTTTATTTTTTTTTTTAGCATAGTACAAGAAATAATAGCTGAGCTCTTAGGGGATGTTCACACAGTGTTTTTGGATACGAGTTTGGATCCGTGTTGGACCCGAAAATCACATCCAAAAACTTAGTGTCGATTGGATCCAACGTGATGCAGCTGTGTGTTTTGATGCAGCAGGATCGCACCCTATAGTTTGTTATAGGGCTTCTGCTGCGTCTTTCGGACCAAGAATTGACATGAACGGATCTGAAAGACACATCAGAACGATGCAATGAGACGCATCGACCATCACTCGTGTGAACACTGATGTGTGTTTTGCATTGCAAGCAGCATTAATCACACTGCATATTATTAGATACATGTTTGGGTCCATTTAGGGTCCGACAGATGGATCCAAACACGCATCTAATAACATAAGTTCACACAGACTCAACACGCCTGTGTGAACATTACCTTATTGCTTCCTATGGGCTGATCGGTTGCTATGGGTAACAAAAGCAAACTATCAGACATAGTGTATTTGTTATATGCACATGTGTGTATACTGTATATTGCATGTATGTTTTATACATATACACACATATACAGTATGTATGCACACACAGATACTGTATATATATATATATATATATATATATATATATATACACACACACACACAATATATAATAAATGATGTCATACACAGAGGGAAGGGGTTCACATTGAGTGTCTTACTATTACAGTGAGAGGGGGAAGCAGTCATTACTTCAGCCTCAGTGTGAGCTCTCCAGTAATCTCTGGCCAACAGAGAGTTAACTGAGCAGAGCTGGAGGAGCCCACACTGGGGCGGGTGGGGGGGCGATGCACAGCAGAGATCATGGTGAACTGGTCGCTCCTCTGCTATCTCTCTTCTGATCAGTGGTTGTGCAGGAGAGGTGACTGATCAGGCGAGCTCTCTGCACGGCACACAGGAAGGCGTCGGGCGGGACTGCTGCGCTCACAAACTCACTTTTCCTTTCCTCCCGTCAGTCCAGCTTCTATTCTCGCAGGAGAAGTAATTTGAATGTTCCTCTGCCGCCCGCCTTCTCTCTGATGCCTGAGAAGAAGGGGGCGGCGCTCGGAGAGACGACCCAACACATTACTTCAGCCGCCTGCTGCTGCTCACTGCCGGGCGGGCGCTGTGGACATAGTCATGTCAAACACTGAACTGTGCCCCTAGTGGCAGGCAGAGATATGGCGCCCAAGGCGATTGCCTCTCTTCGTCTACACATCGTCCCGCCACTGTTTATATACATTAATCATGTCTCTCCGTAGCCGTCTTTTCTCAAGACTAAATAAGTTTAATTCGTCTAACCTTTCCTCATAACTAAGATGCTCCATTCCCCTTATTAGTTTGGTTGCTCGTCTTTGCAATCTCTCTAGCTCCATTACATCCTTTCTATAAACTGGAGCCCAGAACTGAACAGCATATTCCAAGTAAGGCCGCGATCCCGCTACATAGCTGCCGGGTGTTAGTGGCTAAGTGTAGGTAACACCAGACGGTTATAGCGCAGGAGGGCACCACCACCACCCCGCACTGTTTAACCCCTTAGATGCGATGGCAAAGATAGCCGCGCCATCTAAATTAATGAGAAACAATGCAGTGCACCGTCTCTCACTCCGATCAGGACATCAACCGCTGTGTCCCGATCGGGGAACATGTCAGTTGGAAGCCTATCGAAGGCTTCCATCGTTGCCATGTTTTCAATTTCCCTACTTCCGAACCCAGGCAGGAAGTGGGGAAACCGCCATATTGGTACACTCTAATGCATTGTCTATATATTGTCAGGCAGCACTAAAATATGAGAATAGTCTAATTGCACCTGTGAGTGGGACAGGCATGCCTTACACCCAACAAAGAAAATGATTTTGAGGCTCTTTAGCTAATCTATACAGAACATGTGCATGCCTATATTTAATTACATTAAATCAGCTCTTTAGTAAATTCTAATAAATAAGTGTGACTATAAACTTCACATCTTATCACAACACAATTGGTAGGAATATCCCACAGTATTTTTTGCTACTCCTACATCCTTATTTCCACTGTTGATGGTGAAAGCAGGTTTCAACATTTGCGCAATCAGCTTCCTTGGTATTTGCACAAGACACAGGAAAAGCCTTTGTTTCTGTGTATTTTGTAGGCGGGAGATAATGATTTACTGACAAAAAAAGCTGGAACTCTGACCTGTTACTGAACAGATGAGATAAATACTCTACAATGAAGGTTACCATCGTGTTGAAGCTCATAATCCTTGTTCTCGGCCATAGAGGTACATTTTTGCTTTTTTATTACCTATAACACCTACTGACAGGTGAACTATTCATACATCCCTGGTAGACCGGGGAGGGGGATCTATTTTAGTCCTTGAGCTGCTATTTAAACCTATTTTGGCCCAGGATTCCCCGGACAGGGCGCTCAATGGGTGGCAGTGGGAGTTCTTCACTCAGTCAAATAATTTAGATGTTGTGGCTACTATTAACACCACATGTAAGAGGTTAAACTGGTGGGAGCAGAGTTATCTCTGATCCCTTATAATAAAGAACTAGCCACTTATTTTAACTTAGTATCCTTTCTCTAGCTCGGATATGGGAACCCTCAATCCCATCATATGTCATAACAAAATGGCAATCTGGCTATTCCATAAAACATAGACTTTTATTTTTCACCTTTAAAAGCATACATATACCCGGGCTCTTTGGCGTTTATAATAGGATACTTACGTTTTAGTTGCGGCGGATCGCCGTTCAATTTCGGTGTCCACAGACCATCTCGGTCTTCATCCCGACGGGGTTTCCTAGGAGGTACGCCAGGAGACCGGGCTGGGCGCACGTCTAGTAGCGACGTTTCGAGACAGTGTTGCCTCTTTCTCAAGCATGCGCACAACGATGTGGGCGTCCCTTATAAAGGGATGCCAACCCAACAATAAAAACAACAATAAAAACAAACCTAGAGAAACATCTTGAGACTAAAGCTTTCATTAATACCTTTAGGGGCTAAAGAATCCATAGAATGGATCCAGAAAGCCTCTCTTTGCAACAACTTTCTAGCTATCCCTGTGGGTTCACAGTTTTTTATCTTCTCCAGTACACACCATCTCAGCTCTGCTAATCCATGTCTCTCTTTAACCCAATGTCGGGCTAAAGAGATTTCACCATATCTACTACCCTCATCATTCCTATCGCATGCAGCATTGGCCTCTTTTTTCATGTATTGACGGATCACTGACCTATGCTCATTGAGGCGGATCTTTATCTGCCTAGTGGTCTGCCCTATATATGTCTTTCCACAGGGGCATTTAATCACGTATACTACATTGTTACTATCACAGGTGTGACAACCCTGGATTTTCACTGGAGACCCTTTCGTGGGATGTGAGACATGATCCCCCTTGATTATGGAGGAACAGTTCTGACAACGTAGGCATGCAAAGGTTCCAGCCCGTGTGGATTTTATAGCCTTATCTAGTTTATTCTTTTTAGTGATGTCAGATTTAATCAATTGTTGTCCCAGTGTTCTTCCTTTCCTAAAGATCCATCTTGGGCTATCTTTAAACAGATGCCCAAATTTAGGATCAGATTGTAGTATCTTCCAATGTTTAAGAACTGATTTCTTAATCATAGTCGAATGGGCGTCATATGTACAAATGTATGTGAATCGTTTGTCTCTCTTCTTAACCCTGGTTTTCAACAAGTCAACATGGGGTATACATGCAACCTCTTGTCCCACAGCTGTGACCTCAGCCCTATCATACCCACGATCAACAAATTTCTTAACAATTTTTTCCATGTTACCACGGTATTGTTCGTCACTTGAGCATATCCGTCTTGTCTGTATAAACTGAGATCTACAGATGCCTTTAAATGTTTGCGGGGCGTGCTGGCTATTTCTGTGTAATATATTGTTGCAATCTGTTTCCTTTGTATACAACGTGGTGGTTAATGTGTTCCTTTCATTTTCTTTCTGCACCCATACATCCAAATATGAGATAGCTTCTCTACTCTTTGTAATTGTAAATTTGATCTGTGGATGGACACCATTAATATTGTCAACGAAGTGCTCCAACTCCCCGTCTGACCCAGACCAGAGGAGGAACACGTCGTCGACGTATCTAAGCCAGCACTTAACCCAATAGTACAGAGCACTTTTCTTGACAACTTCCTTTTCAAAATATTGCATGAAAATGTTGGCGTAACTTGGGGCTACCGGGGACCCCATAGACGTTCCTTGCAATTGCAGAAAAAACATCTCCCCAAATCTAAAAAAGTTTTGGAGTAAGGATCAAATCTAGCAGCTGCATCAAAATTTTGATCTCTCTGTTAGACAGTTTAGGGTCCAGACATAATGCTTCCCTAACTGCTTGGGTGCCCTCTTCGTACGGAATATTTGTAAAGAAGGACTTAATATCTAGGGTGCACAGGTAGGTGACCTCGGTACAATCAATGTCCCCTATAGCCCTCAAGAATTGGCCTGTATCCTGTAGATTACTCTGATCTTTTTTCACAATTTTTTGTAAGTAGGAGTCTAGATATACTGCTAGGGGTTCCAGCATAGACTCAATACCGGACACAATCGGTCGGCCTGGAGGGGGGCTGTAAGGACTTATGGTGGATCTTTGGGACCATATATAGGATGGGGACCCTAGGGTTGCATTTGGTCAGCAAATTTCTTGTACGTTCTTCTATAATTCCCTGGGCAACCACATCTGAAAGGACCATCTAAATTTTTGCACTGACCTCCTTTGTGGGGTCTGATTGTAATTTTTTATATACATGTGGGTCCTCAAGTTCTGTAGCTGCCTCTTGTAAATATTTATCAGTGTCCATAATGACTGAAGCCCCCCCTTATCTGCCTTTTTTATGACGAGGGTGGGGTCAGTTCTAATCTGAACAAGGGCCTGTTTCTCCCGCTGGGTCAAGTTATTACCCTTCCATCGCTTAACCCCTTCCCAGCGTTGTGTAACCTCCTATGTGACTAATTGCTGAAACACATTTAGTGGTGCACTATTGACCTCTGGATCGAATTGACTTCTATTTCTTAACTTAGAATACAACTTATTATCAGGCACCATAGAACTATCTTTTTCCTGAGAGAAATGCATTTTTAATCTGATATTTCTACAAAATTTATAGAAGTCTATAGTGAAGTCAAACAAGTTAGTCTCCTGGATAGGGACATAATTCAGCCCCTTCATCATGGCTTGCTGGGTGGGTGTAAAAGTCCTTGATGAAATATTGCATATTAAAGAGGGTACAGCTTCCTTCTGTTCCTTGTACCCTTCCGAACCGATGTGGCCACGTTGCCTGAATTGGGACACCTTGCTCCACGTGGTCTTTCCAAACTGCCTGTCTCCTCGTTGGCTAGATGTTGATCTATCAGACTGTTCATCTGTGCCGGATGATGCATAGTTGTTACGGTCATAATGTCTTCTATTACGATTTCGGAAGATTTTTCTCTCCTCTGCCCATCTGTAAACCCGATTAAGCACATAGGGCGACATGTATGAACGGGCTTTTTGCCTGTTTTTGGGAGTAAACTGCGCCTCCCGGACCGAATCCCCCTGTCGGACGCGGGGATGCAGTGTTAGGCGCAGCGTTCGCCACTTTCAGCTGTGCCCCGCATGAAGGGGCGGGCAATGGGCGCGGTGTAGGCGTTCCGGGGCGGGACGCGGCGCGCTCGAAAACCCCGAGGCATGTACGATGGCGGCTCGCCAAAGCGCGGCGCAATGCAGCGCTCTGCAGCTCCGACAGTCAGACCTAGTTTATTTTGGTCTAAATGCTGCGGCGTAGTGAAGCAAGAACGTAACATGCGAGGAAGCATACAGAAGATCGCAAGAGAAATCTCAGCGCTCCGCGGAACATGGAGTATGATTCCAAAAAAATCGCCTGTATAAAGGCGGAAAACATTGTCAGAAAAGAGCTCTAACCTCAAAAATAAAAAATATTTTAAAAAAATCACTTTCCAAAAATCTAGAACGCCGCAATATCAAGAATTAGGATATTGGAAATTGCCGGGAAATACAGTAATTCAAATTCTGAAAGCTATTCTCATTGGTCGGCAGAAACCGGCCAATCAGAATAGGAGGGACAGTGAACCATTAAAACCTATGGAGAACTTTTGACCAATCAGAATCAAAGGCGGGACAGTTCAAAATACAGTAAAAATGCAGAAAGAGCTGATTGGCTGAGCTAGCGGGGGCTTGGCTATCTCGGCCAATCAGAACAGGAGCGACAGGGACCCATTATAGCCTATGGAGAAGATTGATCTAATCAAAATCAAAGGCGGGACCGTTCAAAATACAGTAAAAATGCAGAAAAGAGCTGATTGGTTGAGCTAGCGAGGGCTGGGATATCCCAGCCAATCAGAGCGCGAGCTACTTCTCCAATTGTAGTCTATGGAGAGATCGGCGCAATGCAATCTTGGCGCTTAGCGCCGTGTGGCATGGAGGAGAATTGACCAATCAGAATAGGAGCGACAAAGACCCATTATAAGCTATGGAGGAGAATTGACCAATCAGAATAGGAGCGACAAAGACCCATTATAGCCTATGGAGAAGTTTTGGCCAATGAAAATCAAAGGCGGGACAGTTCAAAATACAATAAAAATACAGGAAAGAGCTGATTGGCTGAGCTAGCGGTGGCTTGCCTATCCCAGCCAATCAGAGCGCGAGCTACTTCTCCAATTGTAGTCTATGGAGAGATCGGCGCAATGCAATCTTGGCGCTTAGCGCCATGTGGCATGGAGTATAATAAAAAAAATAATTTTTATTAAGTGTAAATCATTATCAGATAAAGAGCTGAAACCTTCTCTAAAAATAAATCAGTTAAATCCCTAACAACGCGTTTGTCGCCGAGAGCGGCGCTACATAAGGAATTGCAATATAGAGAATTGCCGGGAAATACAGTAATTCAAATTGTTTAAGCTCTTCTCATTGGTCGCCATAAACCAGCCAATCAGAATAGCAGCGACAGTGGCCCATTCTAACCTATGGAGGAGAATTGACCAATCAGAATAGGAACGACAGGGACCCATTATATCCTATGGAGAAATATTGACCAATCATATTCAAAGGCGGGACAGTTCAAAATACAGTAAAAAGGCAGAAAAGAGCTGATTGGTTGAAGCGGCGGGGGCTCGTGCAGCTTAGCCAATCAGAGCGCGAGCTACTTTCTCATAGAGTTCTATGGGAAAAGAAATGCAGAGCGAGCTCTGTTTGTGATTGGCTAAGTTAAAAGAGGCGCTGTTATTTGTACCAATGGGAGAGTGAGCGACGCTCCTATGGGTTTTAAATGCAAACTGAAATAAAAATGTACATGGCCGAAATCAAATGATAAGACTACAGAAGTTGTCCCGATGTGTATATAAAATGAATAATATGGGGGTAACGCACAAAAAATATTAAATCAATAAAATCAGGTTTATTTCTTTATTTCGTTACACCCATACTATTGATCCTTGCCTAACGAAAATAAAGAAATAAACCTGATTTTATTGATTTAACATCTGTCTCCTGTTACGTCTGATGTCTCTGCACCTGTCCTGTGTCCTGCCTCGGCACCTGTTCCTGGTCTGTACCTGTCGTGTTACCCGTCCGGTTCCTGCTGTGTTCCTGAGTACGTTTTACCTGCCCTGCTTATGTTCTCCTATGTTCCTGTGTTCCTGTCCTGTACCCCGGCTGTCACTGCAGGTAGCCACGTCAGGGGTAGTGACCTGGGGGTCCCGCAGCCAAGTCCATCCCGCTTTGCGGGGGGCCCCTCTGGCGGAGACCAGGGGCCCCGTAGACTCCCCTCCCTGGCGTGGTCCTCCAGCTCCCACCTCCCCTGCGGTGATCACAGGGGAAAGCCACACCCGGATGTCTGCGGTCGGCGCTTCGGCGTACGTCCGTCGGCGCCGCACCGTTTACAGTATGAACTGCCATGGATCCCGCCGGGGTGACTGCCGTCGTCTTAGAGTGTCTGCACCCGGGGCCCTAGTTCTGGTCCAGCCCAGGGGCTTACGTTTGGCCTAGCTCATGGTCCAGCCCAGAGCTTACGTTTGGCTAGCTCATGGTCCAGCCCAGAGTTTTCGTTTGGCCTAGCTATGGTCCAGCCCAGAGCTTACGTTTGGCCTAGCTCAGGTGCAGGCCCAGAGCTTACGTTTGGCCTAGCTCATGGTCCAGCCCAGAGTTACGTTTGGCCTAGTCATGGTCCAGCCCAGAGCTTACGTTTGGCCTAGCTCATGGTCCAGCCCAGAGCACCCATTTGGCCTAGCTCATGGTCCAGCCCAGAGCACCCGTTTGGCCTAGCTCAAGGTCCCGCCCTGAGCCCTCTGAGTCCCCGTGGCTACGGTACCGCCCTGACCCTTTCTGAGTCCCGTGGCTTACGGCCCCCGGGCCCTGAGCCTTCTGGTCCCCGTGGCTTACGGTCCCGCCCTGAGCCTTCTGAGTCCCGTGGCTTACGGTCCCGCCCTGAGCCTTCTGAGTCCCCGTGGCTTACGGTCCCGCCCTGAGCCTCCTGAGTCCCGTGGCTTACGGTCCCCGCCCTGAGCCTTCTGAGCCCCCGTGGCTTACGGTCCCGCCCTGAGCCTTCTGAGTCCCGTGGCTTAGGGTCCCGCCCTGAGCCTTCTGAGTCCCCGTGGCTTACGGTCCCGCCCTGAGCCTTCTGAGTCCCCGTGGCTTACGGCCCCGCCCTGAGCCTTCTGAGTCCCTTGGCTTACGGTCGCCCTGAGCCTACTGAGTCCCCGTGGCTTACGGTCCCGCCCTGAGCCTTCTGAGTCCCGTGGCTTACGGTCCCGCCCTGAGCCTTCTGAGTCCCTGGCTTACGGCCCCGCCCTGAAGCCTTTGAGTCCCCGGGGCTTACGGTCCCGCCCTGATCCTTCTGTGTCCCGGTGGCTTACGGTCCCGCCCTGTGCCTTCTGAGTCCCCGTGGGCTTACTGCCCGCCCTGGGTTCCCCTCCAATTTTGCCTAGTGCCCGTTTGTTCCTCCCATGCACCTCCGTTTCTAGGTTTTCCCTATACTGGCTATTTATACAGCTGTACTTGGTTTTGGGGTTGCCCCGTAAAAGTTGCAGGCACCTGGCCTATGTGGAATGCCATTCTGTGATTTGGAGGGGGAGGAGGGGGCTTTGAGGGGGGGGGGTACTGTCACGGTTCATGCCGCGGTCCCTGCCTTGGACCGTCGGCCTGTCCGTGCCTGCCATGTCTCTGCTGGGGCTCCCTGTGCAGGGGTCCCAGCAGCCTGTGTTCTGCTATGTACTTGCCTGTCCGGTCCAGTCTTGTTGCTTCCTGGGTCCTGTTGGTGCACTGTGCCTCCTAAGGCGTGCGCGCGGCAGTTCCTGCCTATTTATAGTTTCCTGTTCTGTGCACCTTCCTCTTCACCCCTGACCTATGGCTATAAGAGGAAGTTCTTGTCTCTACTCTGGGTCAGTTCATTGCAGTCTGTTTTCAGCCTCTTGGGTCTGGTTGTGTCCATCTTGAGCTCCTGCCAGTATCTCTGGACTTAAACTCTGGAGATGCTTTGGGCCAGTCTGTGTCATCTGAGCTCCTGACCTTCTGTCTGTCTCCTGTTACGTCTGATGTCTCTGCACCCGTCCTGTGTCCTGCCTCGGCACCTGTTCCCGGTCTGTACACTGTCGTGTTACCCGTCCGGGTCCTGTTGGAGCCTGTGGTCTACGGTTATCCCTCCTGTATCCTGCTGTGTTCCTGAGTAAGTTTTACCTGCCCGGCTTATGTTCTCCTATGTGCCTGGGTTCCTGTCCTGTACCCCGGCTGTCACCGCGGTAGCCCCGTCAGGGGTAGTGACTGGGGGTCCCGCAGCCAAGTCCCTTCCCGCTTTGCGGCGGGCTCTGGCGAAGACCGGGGCCCTTAGACTCCACTCCTGGCGTGGTCCTCCAGCTACCACCTCGCCTGCGGTGATCACGAGGATCCACCCCGGATGTCTGGGGGTCGGCGCCCTTTGGCGTACGTCCGTCGGCGCCGCACCGTTACATTCACTATACTATAGAATATACTGGGAAACCGCCAAAAAATTCCAAGTGGAGCAAATTGTGAAAAAAAATGTATTTTGGTCATGTTTGCGAGGGTTTTGCTTTTACGGCGTTCAATCTTCGGTAAATATAATGTATTCTCTGTATTCTACAGGTTGATCCGCATCCGGAAATACCAAACTTGTAGGGTTTCCGTTATGTTTTGGTACCGTAAAAAAAAATTCCAAACATTTTCTATTTTTGAAATTTGCGCCACGGCGCCATTTTGTGCGGCCAATAACTTTTTTGTACTAACACCTACGGACATCAGTGAGGCGGCATTTTTTGCGGGCTGAAGTGTACTTTTTATCGCTAGCAGTTTGGAATGCATGCAACTTTTTTGATTATTTTTATTCCATTTTTTGAGTGACGTAAAATGACCAAAAAACGCAATTTTGGCGTTTGGAATTTTTTTTTCTTCTACGGTGTTCAGCGTACGGGATAAATGATGTTATATTTTTATAGATCTGACTTTTTCGGACGCGGCGATACCAAATATGTGTAACTTTTTTATTATTTTAATGATTTTATTTGTAAAATGGGGAAAGGGGGGGTGATTTGAACTTAATACTTTTTTTTTTTTGTACTTTAAAACTTTATTTTTTTTACTGTAACATTGAGGCCACCTATGGTACTTGACCACTAGGTGGCGCGATTGTTAATACAACCTAATGCATTGCATAGGCAATGCATTAGGGTGTATAAAGATGGCGGTTTCCCCACTTCCTGTCTGCGGACGGAAGTGGGGCAAACCGGCCAGGGTAAGTGACGGGAGCCTTCACAAGGCTCACCACCACCATGCCCGGTCATCGGATCGGCACAGCATAGCTGCGCCGGTGACCGTACCGATCGGTGCTCGGCACCGACCGGCGATCATTCAGACGCCGCGGCCATCTTTGCCGCCGTGCCTGATGGGTAAAACAGCGCCAGGGGGCGGAGCCACCCGCCGGCGCTGTTACCGCCGGGTGTTAGCGGCGATTTACCGCTAACACCCGGCGGCTGTACGGGGGGAGGGGTCGCGGCGCAATCCCCCTGCAAAGCCCCTTAGCGGCTCTGGGACGTACTCATACGCCCAAGGTCGTTAAGGGGTTAAATTCCTCATTGCAGTTTTTCAGATCTTCCTTAAGTGCATCTATAGCTAGTTGTAGGTGTTGCACTGTCAGGTACATGACGTCGATAGAGTAGCTATTACTGAGGGCATACCAGCGTTCTTTATAATTATTATCATCTGGTAATAATATCGGCTGGAGAGTACTTCTAAGACCCCTTGGGATTCGTGCCGCTTTGATGTACTCCATTAATGTAGTGGCATGGGACGTAAGGTTAGCTTCTTTTCTTTTAAGCTGCTTGAGCCTCCGTGCATAATTAGTTGGTGCTTCATCCTTAGCTTTATCCCATTTTAAACCCGCAGTTTCTGCTTGATTTAATAAATTGAGTTTGTCAGTTTCTGTAAAACAGACTAACTCAGCCCGATTCTCCGTACTCCTGGCGATCTCCTCATACGACATTTCAATCAGAATATGTCTTAAAGTGGATAGTGGCAAAAATGAGAGGTACACAGTCACTTATAGTAGAGAACTAGCCACTTACTTTAACTTAGTATCCTTTCTCTAGTTTGGATATGGGAACCCTCAATCCCATCATATGTCATAACAAAATGGCAATCTGGCTATTCCATAAAACATAGACTTTTATTTTTCACCTTTAAAAGCATACATATACCCGGTCTCTTTGGCGTTTATGCAATATTCAGACATTTATAATAGGATACTTACGTTTTAGTTGCGGCGGATCGCCGTTCAATTTCGGTGTCCACAGACCATCTCGGTCTTCATCCCGACGGGGTTTCCTAGGAGGTACGCCAGGAGACCGGGCTGGGCGCACGTCTAGTAGCGACGTTTCGAGACAGTGTTGCCCTCTTTCTCAAGCATGGGGACAACGATGTGGCGTCCCTTATAAAGGGATGCCCAAACCCAACAATAAAAAAAACAATAAAAACAAACCAGAGAAACATCTTGAGACTAAAGCTTTCATTAATACCTTTAGAGGCTAAAGAATCCATAGAATGGATCCAGAAAGCCTCTCTTTGCAACAACTTTCTAGCTATCCCTGTGGGTTCACAGTTTTTTTTATCTTCTCCAGTATACACCATCTCAGCTCTGCTAATCCATGTCTCTCCTTAACCCAATGTCGGGCTAAAGAGGTTTCACCATATCTACTACCCTCATCATTCCTATCGCATGCAGCATTGGCCTCTTTTTTCATGTATTGACGGATCACTGACCTATGCTCATTGAGGCGGATCTTTATCTGCCTAGTGGTCTGCCCTATATATGTCTTTCCACAGGGGCATTTAATCATGTATACTACATTGTTACTATTACAGGTGTGAAAACCCTGGATTTTCATTGGAGACCCTTTCGTGGGATGTGAGACATGATCCCCCTTGATTATGGAGGAACAGTTCTGACAATGTAGGCATGCAAAGGTTCCAGCCCGTGTGGATTTTATAACCTTATCTAGTTTATTCTTTTTAGTGATGTCAGATTTAATCAATTGTTGTCCCAGTGTTCTTCCTTTCCTAAAGATCCATCTTGAGATGGTGTATACTGGAGAAGATAAAAAACTGTGAACCCACAGGGATAGCTAGAAAGTTGTTGCAAAGAGAGGCTTTCTGGATCCATTCTATGGATTCTTTAGCCCCTAAAGGCATTAATGAAAGCTTTAGTCTCAAGATGTTTCTCTAGGTTTGTTTTTATTGTTGTTTTTATTGTTGGGTTAGCATCCCTTTATAAGGGACACCAACATCGTTGTGCGCATGCTTGAGAAAGAGGCAACACTGTCTCGAAACGTCGCTACTAGACGTGCGCCCAGCCCGGTCTCCTGGCGTACCTCCTAGGAAACCCCGTCGGGATGAAGACCGAGATGGTCTGTGGACACCGCAATTGAACAGCGATCCTCCGCAACTAAAACTTAAGTATCCTATTATAAACGTCTGAATATTGCATAAACGCCAAAGAGAGCGGGTATATGTATGCATTTAAAGGTGAAAAATAAAAGTCTATGTTTTATGGAATAGCCGGATTGCCATTTTGTTATCTCCGATCCCAACATTTCTGACAGTGACATGGCTCCTCTAAAGACTTATGCCTGTGCTGTGCTATTACGGCACGGATCTTCAGGTTGTTGGATTTAGCTGCGATAATCCATATATTTAATGTTTGCGTGTGTCTTGATGCCTGTTGTGTGCGGTTCTGCTGGGTCTCATTTATCAAAACCGTCTAATAATAAGACTGTCTTTGTTACCTCTGGCAACCAATCAGCGCTCAGCTTTTACTTTTCCAGAGCAGTGCAAGAAATGAGCTCTGATTGATTGCTATGGGCAACAAAGACTTATTGTAAATGAGGCCCCCTGTCAAGTATATGATAAATCTGACACATGTTTAAACCGTCTGGTCTAAGTTTACACCGTTTATTAGTTGGCTTAGATTGTGCCATCAATTGTGGCAAAATATTGGCACCTTTTTTGGTGCACAGTGTCGCATGTTGAGCCATAACCACTTTCTGCAAAGCCACACCCATTTTGTTGGTCAAGGTGTCATCGGGCGACAGGTCTGATTTGTGGTGCCCAGTAGTGCCCTGCATTAGTAGTGTAGAATGCGTCTGAATCTATTAACCTGCTCTACTGTGGGTCGTAGAATTAGTGCTTTCTAGCTACAAAGTGACACTTCTGGCTCAGGTAAACCACTTTTAAATTGGTCTCCCTGTTCCAGCAGTAATGTGCCTGGATTTTCTGTGCTAAAGTGATATATGTGTAGCTTCGTACGGTTGTAGTGCAGCACCACCTCCAGCACTCCCCACGAATTCATGCGCATTACAAAGTGCCGTTGGCGCTTTGTAATGCGCCTAATTTTAGAGTGCGCCTGATTAAAAATATAGTGAATGGGGCAGTGCTAGTTTTTGGGCTGAAAAAACACCAGACTTCTGGTGCAGCCCCGTTCATACATGTCACCCTATGGGCGACATATATGAAAGTACTTTGAGCCAAAAAGAATGTATGGACAGGCGCACTCCGAACTTTGGAGCGATAGGTGCCTTTGTAATGTGCCAAAGACACTTTTTAATCCGTCAAAGATTTGGGGACATTCTGGGGGTATCGCACCACATTTGTAGGATCAGACACATAAATTAATGTTTGACACCAAATCTAGGCGCAGAACTGTTAGAACAGCAGGTCACAAATCAGGTGCATTCTAGCGCTAAATTCTGAGAAGATCCAGCACTCGTGCAAGAAAAATTCTTCAATTATATAGATAAAACGCACAATAATTTATTTGTAAGATAAGAAATTTGCCCCATAGACTCTACTGAAAATCTGGGACAAGGAGCTTGATAGATGTGGGTACAATGTAAAAACATACTAAACACGCTAATGACACTCGTCCACCTCATATAAAAATCATACCATCAGCTACTGGGGCCCCATTAAAATAAAAAAAGGCTTATACTAACCTTGGTTCATTGCAATGGAGCTTACCCATATCCCTCCAACCCCAAGCAGGACCCGATGAGGATCTGCTCAAAAGAACAATCATGGCGACCGGTTTGCACAAGTATTTTGATGAGGAAATTAATGCAGCATCTCTATGAAATCCTTGTTAAAATGGGTTCTGTGAACATACCAAGGCTAACATGTCTGGAAGCTGGTGCCAACACGCCAGTGTCTAACAGCACTTTTTACATGTGTCCTGTTCTACAGCAATATTAGTCTCAGCCATACCACTTTGACTTTGGTATGCAATTGTACAACAGTTATGGGCCAAACTTTGATGCATTCATATGTTTCGCATCAAACTTTGGCGCATCTGTTCGATTCTGGTTCAACGCACCCACCCATGAACTTGACACATTCAAAAGTGTTGTGTCTGGCACAGATTGTGTACAACTGTTCATACATCTATAAAACAGGGCTACGACAGGTTTTTAAAAAAAACTCTAAAGATCCCCAACATAGAAATATTTGTACCATTGGCTCTAAAAACTTCAATCAACCATATTACACACAAAAACATAATACAGAGAGATATACGCCAGAAATAAGACTGAAGTATCTTTATTATGTAAATGATTAAATACAAAAGTGGATATTTGCACTATATAACATATAGCATCCTGTTTACCTCTTAAGAAAATGTAGTAATCAGATAAAATTTGTGTATAGATTCAGAGAGTAACAAGACAAAATACAAATCAAACAGTCCTACACACATCAACACTTTCAGTCACCAACAGTCACCATGTCTTGCTTTAGCTTTCTCCGAAAGTTCAAAGTACATCATCTACTTTGTCCTCTTCTGTGTATACAGAAAAGGAGAAAGCTTTATTTTCTATGACCAATAACTTTTTTTGTTTTTCCCTCTATGGTCCTTAGTCGGTGCTCGATTTTTATAAGCTAGTGTCGGGGTTTTTTTGGTACTCTTTTGGGATACATGTAACTTTTTGATCACTTTTTATTCCAATTTTTTGGAGACAATAAGGGCCACATGCATGAAATGTAGGTGCCAAGTTTCATACATGTCACCCTTAGGGCCCCATATATGAAAACTGTCTAGGACTGAAACTCACTTTGTTGCTCATAACAACCAGAGTGCTCCTATTCCATATAGTGCTCTGGGAAAATGAAGAGCTATGGGCAACAAAGTAAATTTTAGACCTAGACAGTTTTCACATATGTGGCCCTATGGGTGACATGTATGAAACTTGGCGTCTAAATGCTAGTTCTAAATCATTATAGATGATTGTACAATACGACAGTATGTACAAAAGAGTGTTATGCACCAAACTTTATCTCAGCCATGGTATGGCACTTTTGAGCATTCTTGATGCATTTTTGCTGCATTCAAAAGTGTTGTGTCTAGTGCAGACTGAGCCAAGTTTTGGCTCAAAGGATGGCAGAAAACTGGTGCAGCCCTGTTCATGACCAAAAAAATGGCAATTTTAATTGAGAATTTTTTTTCTTCTACAATGTTCCCCATACAATATAAATGATTTTAAAAGATCAGACTTTTACAAATGCAGCGATACCAATTATGTGTAACTTTATTTTTTTATTTTCAAATGTTTTATTTTTTATTTTATTGTCATTTTACAAATAAAAAAAAGAGTTTTGAACTTGTATTTTTATTTCCTTTCTTTTTTTTTGTACTTGTACTTGACCACTTTTAAGAAGAGCCATATATATATATATGCAGAAAGATGTTCAAGATGGCTCTCCTATCGCACCCCGTCTATGGCAGGGTCTAATTGGAGTAGTAACATGGCAGCTATGGAATCCCTTATTAGGCCCCCAGCTGCAATGACACCTCAGTAACCCCAAAGCGCGTGTTCATTTATTAAGCCCACCGACGTTGCGATCGCCACCACATCTAAGGGGTTAAATAACCTGAGACGGACTAACTCTGATCACGGTTGAAAGGTCCAGGCTGTCATAATCATATAGAGCAGGCTCCATATGAGAGACCACTCCATACTGCCTTACCGACATTATGACATACTGCTCAAAGCTAACCCCTCCAATGTACAGTGGGGGAAAAAGTATTTTGTCAACCACCAATTGTGCAACTTCACCCACTTAAAAAGTCATAGGTAGACCTCAACTATGAGAGACAAAATGAGAAAACAAATCCAGAAAATCACATTCTCTGATTTGGAAAGAATTGATTTGCAAATTATGGTGGGAAATAAGTATTTGGTCACCTACAAATAAGCAAGATTTGTGGCTCTCACAGACCTGTGTAACGGATTCCAACCAGGATGGCTGGAAACGTCCAGGTATGGCGGATCCTCTGGGCCCACCGCGGGAACAGATGGTGAGACACGCAGTGGGTAGCTGGAATACAGGTCAGGATAGCCGGTGCTGGACCGAAGACAGGGCACCACAGGTGTAGCTGTAAAACGTATGGTACAGTCCAGGTGTAAATGGAGGATGTATGGCACAGTCCAGTATGACAGCAGACAGGTAAAGTGCCTGGTAACAGGAGGTATAGCAGACTGGTGCAGAGGCCGGTACTCAGCAGGTGGCAGATAAACGAATCAATAAACGTATAAAGAGTCAGCAGCAATACAGCAGCTAAGGGGTTAAGCGCTGTGCAGGATACACACAACAACGAACTGACACCAGAGCACAGGGAGGAAGTTCCTTATGTAGCCAGAGGTCAGGGGTCACTTGGCAGGAAACAGAACAGTGTCTCTTTAAATGGAGTGCAGTGCCGCGCGCACGCCCCTAGAGGGAGCACGTGTGCGCACAGGACACCAGGGAGCTGGAGGAAGCAGAGATGGTGAGGCTTCAGGAGTGGCAGGAGCCTGGACAGGTGCGTGCCAAGAGCCAGGTACACCAGGGAATGTCGCAGCAGCGGCCGAGACACGAGAGACACGGGCACGCTGACGGTCTGTAGCAGGGACCGAGGCGTGAACCGTAACAGTACCCCCCCTCTTAAGCCCTCCGGGCAAGCCAGGTAACCACAAAGCAGCCAGGGGTAACCACCTTCTCCTCGGTATCCCAGGAACTGTCTTCAGAGAAGGTGTCCAGAGAGTCCTGAAAACTTCTTGGACCTGGGGAGCAAGAGTAGAAACAGTAGGCAGGTGGTGGGGTTGGTGGGAGTCAGCGGTGTCATGACAGACTAGAGACTCCTCCTGTACTTGAAGTTCCTCCAAAGGCAGAACAGCAGAAATAGGCAGAGAAACGGGTGGGCGGGATTGTACTGGATGAGCAGGTTTGAGGCAACAAGAGTGGCAATGCTTGCCCTAGTGGACGTCTTCACCAGTTTTCCAATCCAGGGATGGGTTGAGAAACTGGAACCATGGAAGCACAAGCAGGACTGGAGCAGACAAACTTGGAAGGACATAGAAGGAAATCTCTTCCTGGTGGGAATTTCCAATTCTGAGAGTCACAGGCAGGGTACGGAACTGGACTGGATCCTTCAGGATCTCCCCGTTGAATGAAGAAAAACGTAGGGGCTTTTCTAGACGGGACACAGGCAGGCCGAACTTCTCCAGTAGAGACGGATGGATGAAATTCTCAGAGGAGCCAGAATCCAGCAGAGCAGGAACTTTATGGGCAGTACCAGATGAAAATGTAGAGTGACGAATGGTTGGGACGAGGAGCAGATGCACCACACTCAGAGGGTCACACCCACCAACGAAACCTAAGCACCTGGAATCACAGGGCGCAGCCGGACGGACTGAGCAGTCCTTAAGATAGTGTTGGGCACCACCACAGTAGAGGCATAGATTAAAGCTGCGTCGACGGGAGCTTTCCTCAGTAGAAAGATGAGTGCGGTTGATTTCCATAGGCTCATCTTGTGGGAATGCAGGTATCAGGCGAGGTGGACTCGAGGTTTCACATACACCTTGTATGTGAAACTCGAGTCCCTGCCTGATACTGCGGAGCTTGCGGGCGGGTGGACACTGGCTGTTGGCATAGCTCAAGCTCCCTCTTGGTAAAACGAATGTCAATCCGGGTAGCAAGAGCGATGAGGTCGTCCAGGGTGGTAGGTAGGTCACGACCAGCCAACTCGTCCTGGATGCGTCCATCGAGGCCCCCCCAGAAGGCAGCAATGAGGGCCTTGTTGTTCTAAGAAAGCTCAAAGACCAGGGTATGGAACTGGATGGCATACTGACCCACAGTGGAGTTTCCTTGACGGAACTGGAGCAGAGAAGAAGCAGCAGAGGTGTTGCACCAAGGTAGCTCGAAGGTTTTCCGGAAGGCGTTCAGGAACTCCTGGAGGTCCCCTGTCAGTGGATCCCCTTTCTCCCAAAGAGGAGAGACCCAGACCAAGGCTTCACTTGACAGTAGGCTGATGATGAAGGCAACCTTGGCACGATCAGAAGGGAACTGGTTAGCCAAGACCTCAAAGTGAATGGTACACAGATTGAGGAAGCCACGACAAGTATGGAGGTCTCCGGAATAACGGGCAGGCAGAGGCAGGTGCAGGCTGGAACCGGACATGGCAGCAGGAGGCAGAACCACAGCAGGTTGCGAAGCAGATGGAGACGCCAGTGCAGACACGACTTCGTCTAGACGAGTGGTGACAGTCTGCAACTTCTGGAACAATTGTTCGAGATGGACACCATGACGGTTCACAACAGCTACAAGTTCAGGCAGAGTCACTCCGGCGGGATCCATAATTTATGGTCAGTTCGTACTGTAACGGATTACAACCAGGATGGCTGGAAACATCCAGGTATGGCGGATCCTCTGAACCCACCACGGGCGCAGATGGTGAGACATGCAGTGGGTAGCCGTAATGCAGTTCAGGATAGCCGGTGCTGGACCGAAGACAGGGCACCACAGGTGTAGCTGTAAAACGTATGGCACAGTCCAGGTGTAAATGGTGGATGTATGGCACAGTCCAGTATGGCAGCAGACAGGTAAGGTGCCAGGTAACAGGAGGTATAGCAGACTGGTGCAGAGGCCGGTACTCAGCAGGTGGCAGATAAACGTATCAATAAACGTATAAAGAGTCAGCAGCAATACAGCAGCTAAGGGGTCAAGCGCTGTGCAGGATACACACAACAACGAACTGACACCAGAGCACAGGGAGGAAGTTCCTTATGTAGCCAGAGGTCAAGGGTCACTTGGCAGGAAACAGAACAGTGTCTCTTTAAATGAAGTGCAGTGCCGCGCACACGCCCCTAGAGGGAGCACGTGTGTGCACAGGACACCAGGGAGCTGGAGGAAGCAGAGATGGTGAGGCTTCAGGAGTGGCAGGAGCCTGGATAGGTGCGTGCCAAGGACACCAGGGAATGTCGCAGCAGCGGCCGGGACACGAGAGACACAGGCACGCTGACGGTCCGTAGCAGGGACCGCGGCGTGAACCGTGACAACCTGTAACTTCTTCTTTAAGAGGCTCCCCTGTCCTCTATTCATTACCTGTAGTAATGGCACCTGTTTGAACATGTTATCTGTATAAAAGACACATGGTTACAACCTCAAACATTCACACTCCAAACTCCACTATGGTGAACACTAAAGAGCTGTCGAAGGACACCAGAAACAAAATTGTAGCTCTGCACCAGGCTGGGAAGAGTGAATCTGCAATAGACAATCAACTGTGGGAAGAAATCAACTGTGGGAGCAATAATTAGAAAATGGAAGACATACAAGACCACTGATAATCTCCCTTGATCTGGAGCTCCATGCAAGATCTCACCTATGGGGTCGAAATGATCACAAAAACGATGAGCAAAACTCAAAGAACCACATGTGGGACCTAGTGAATGACCTGCAGAGAGCTGGGACCAACGTAACAAAGGTTACCATCAGTAACACACTAGATCCTGCAGTGCCAGACATATCCCCTTGCTTAAGTCAGTACATATCCAGGCCCATCTGAAGTTTGCTAGAGAGCATGTGGATAATCCAGAAGAGTATTGGGAAAAGGTCATATGGTCAGATGAAACCAAAGTAGAACTGTTTGGTAGAAACATAACTCGTCATGTTTGGAGGAGAGAAAATGCTGAGTTGCATCCAAAGAACACCATACCTACTCTGCAAAGATACCAGGATGACTGGTCCGTGTACATGAAAGAATGAATGGGGCCGTGTATCGTGAGTTTTTGAGTGCAAACCTCCTTCCATCAGCAAAGGCATTGAATATAAAATGTGGCTGGGTTTTTCAGCATGACAATGATCTCAAGCACACCGCCAGGGCAACGAAGGAGTGGTTTTGGAAGAAGCATTTCAAGGTCCTGGAGTGGCCTAGCCAGTCTTCAGATCTCAACCCCAAAGGGAGGGGAGGGAGTTGAAAGTCCTTGTTGCCCAGTGATAGCCCCAAAACATCACTGCTCTAGAGGAGATCTGCATGGAGGAATGGGCCAAAATACCAGCAACAGTGTGTGCCAACCTTGTGAAGACTTACAGAAAATGTTTGACCTCTGTCATTACCAACAAAGGATATATAACAAAGTATTGAGATGAACTTTTGTTATTGTTATTTTCCACCATAATTTGCAAATAAATTATTTCTGAATCAGACAATGTGATTTTCTGGATTTGTTTTCTCATTTTGTCTCTCATAGTTGAGGTCTACCTATGATGTCAATTACAGACCTCTCTCATCTTTTTAAGTGGGAGAACTTACACAATTGGTGGCTGACTAAATACTTTCTTCCCACCTGTATATCTTCTAAATGCTCTTTTTTAAACCATAGAATTTTATTGCATTTTATCAAATAGATACATAGATTTGAATATCAGAACATAACAGTTTGCCAAACATGGCAATAGATTTAACAAGCCATCACGTATAACATCAAATACATCTCAAAATGAGAGAAAGCATGGCATGGACACATCATTAGTAATCTCCTTAAACATAGAGCAGTCAAAGATGCTAAGGCATATTAGTGGTAGGCTTCGGATCATAAGGATCATAAGGAGGTAGGTGTTTTAAAGTATTTGGAACTGATCCATGGAGACCATTTATCCCGGATTTTGCTTATCAAATGAGGAGGTATTGCCAGAAATTGAGAATTAGTACGTTGAATAACCTCTTTAATTGCTAAGGGCGTAGGAAGTTTCTAGTTCTGTGCAATAACTAGTCTGGCAGCTATTAGAATATGGTACAAAGTAGTGTGAAAGTCAGGCGGGAAGTCCTTCAGGTTAATATCTTAAATGGCTAATTCAGGCGTTAATGTTATAGAACAGCATAATACTTCCTGAAAAACCTTCTTCAACTCCGACCATAAGGCCCTAGTTGTCGGACAATCCCACCACATATGAGCCAAAGAGCCTACTGCACCACAATCTCTCCAACACAGGTTAGTCTGGTTCGGGGATATATGTGCAGCTCTATTGGGGGTGAGAAACCATCGGAGGTGTAATTTTCTGGAGAGTTCAGTATGATTAGCACATCTAGAAAGATTGAGTGGGACCTTTGCTGCTTCTATCCATTTATCAACTGTGAAAGATCGTTTTAGTTCCTTTTCCCATTTACAGGCGTATTCAGGTTTGGTATTTAAATCCTCATTATTCAACGTAGCGTACGCAGTTGAAATTCCCTTCTCATAGCCCTTTTTCTGAAATAGGAAATTTTGGTATGTTGTGGTTAATTGTGGACGGGGAGGCCACTTCCAAAATTGAAGTACGCTCCTAATTTGTAGATAGCATAAAAATTGAGTTTGGGGGATGTCAAATTCCAAACTAAGATTGGAGAATGATTTAAGGATTTTATCTTCATATAACTGTCCTATGTTATGAAGCCCCCTGTCCCTCCAGCAAGCTAGGGTTAAATGAGAAGCTGCAGAATACAGCATAGTCAAAGAGCAGGAATCATGATGTAACCAAACTTCTTGAACAATAAATTTGGTCCATACTAAAGCGGCATGCTGGAGAGTAAGGAAGGGTATGTCCCAAGAGGGCTATACTGAATTTATCTCTCAGCGTATAGGGACTCGCTGAACTTGTTTCTATAATTGCCCAATGATGATCAGTTGGGTTATTCCATAGGTGAAAAATGGGTTCCAAAATTGAGGCTACATTGTAATAGGACAAATTTGGAACAGAGAGGCCTCCTAATTTACTATGTCTATATAAATAACACTTTTAATTGCGGTTTTCTCGCACCCCAGATGAATTTCAAAATTTTAGCTTGTAGGGGCCCCAAAAAGGGCGGGGAAAGTAAAGGTAAGGGGCGGGATTACAGAAATTAGGTAGGGAAAAACATTTTAGTAATTTTTTTTTGCTGAGGGTTTTAAAGGGGTTTTTTCTAACCTTTTATCTCCCCCAGTAAGGGAATTAAATCTTTTAAATTAAATTTAATATACGCGAAAGACTTGGGTAAAACCCAATCCTAATCGTTATATCATCCCAAGAGAATTGGAAATCTTTAATTTTTTTTTCAGCTCAGTGGAGCAGTTTACCGTCAGTAAAGTGATTATTGAGTTTAATTTATATAATTAACAAGGAAAGTTTTTTAATAACGGGAGGGAGCGAGAAGAGTTTAATGGGTTAAAAAAATTAAAATGTCATCGCAATAAATGATTTTTTGCCCGATCAAAAAGATGGTATTCCTTGGGTCATAGGGGGTTGTCCTAATCAAATGAGCTAATGGTTTAACACATAAATAATAGATAAGAGGAGAGAGGGGGGGGAACCTTTCGAGGCCCTTTGAGATGGCAAACGACCCGGAGTATACCCAGCAAGCCTTTTGCGAAGGAAAGTATACAGCACCTGATGTCTTTTAAGAAATAACCTCAAATCCAAAATTTTTAAGACCTCTTTTAAGGGGACGCCAGTTAATTCTATTGGGCCTTTCTCCATCTAAGGGGAGAAGGGCCATAGGGAGGCTTTCTTTACAGGGAACTGTAGTATAAATTAACTCCGTAAACCCTCCTTGCTTTTTCTTCCCCGATGAACCCCCCTTGATCTTGTTAAATTTTGGGGTTGGGAGGATAGTTTTTAAAACTATGGCAATAATTTTTTGAGTAAAGCATGATATACAATTGGTAGTGAGAGGGGCCCTTAATTTCATAAATCTGGGGTTTTCCCCCCTTGGGGTTTTTGGGGATGGTGGTTTCAAGCATCTCTCGGAAGGGGGTTCCATTAGTACTTATAATTGAAAGATATTTAAAGGTGGGGGTTTGTATCGTACAATAACTTTAATATTCTTGGAAAGCCATAGGTCCCGGGATTTATTAAGTTTTTCCTGTTTGATAAACTCTTCAAGTTCGCCCAAGGGGAATGGGGCTATCTAAATACGTTTTTTTTCTTCCCAGAAGGGGTAGCTTTTACCTGCGATAAAAATTCTGCTGCTCCCGGATGAACCCAGGGGTTACCCAATCATTCCCCAAAATTATAAAGGAACTGTAAAATCGCAAATGAATTTACAAATTTTTTGTGGATCAAAAATCCCGTTTGTATGACGAGGTTAAGTATCTATTTGGTCTTAGCTTGGGGGGTTTTTCTCTGCTACCCAATTTTAAACTTATTTGGGAACTCTCCTGCAAGAAAAGAATTTCCATCTACTCTTGGACAACCATGTTCATATTGTCTTAACGGGGGGTTTTGTAGGTAATTTTAGCTCTTTAATTTTGATTTTCTAGTAAACGTTAGGGGTTTTTTTAAAATTCAGCTTCAAATCGCTGCAATGTTCTTTAAAATGGTTTTTAGGTCTTCTCTTTTTTTCTTTTTTGCAAAAGGGGCCCTAAGGCTAATAAGGGTTTTCCTCTTATGGGGGAGCCTTGTAAAGCACACCAAAAAGGATTTGGGGGAAAAGGAAAAGGGGGAAAACCATTAAATTATCAAAGTTTTCCCAAAGTACAAACCTTCTTTGACCCGTATCGAAACCCTTAAAGTAAAAAATTTGTTTTTTCCCAGGGAAGATAGTTCAGGGGGGGAAAAATTTATCTCAAATATAATAAAAATCGGTGCAGGGCCCCCCCACCAGGTTCTCACCCCCGATCTTGAGCTATCACTTTAGGTAAAAAACTCTTCAACTAGAAACAGGTTACCCTAGAGTGAGAATTTTGAAGGGCTGATTAGAATAAAATTTAATCTCTCCCCCCGCATGAGATATCGTCAGGGGTCATGCAAAATGTTCTTCGGGGGATAATATCTTTTATTTTCAAAGGTATTTCAAGGCCCCGGGAAATCTTTTCTAATTTCTTATTCCCACTACTTTAAAAATCCCCAAAAAACCATCAGGCTAGAAAGTGTAAATTTTTTTGGTTTGTGGAAATTTTGGGTTTTTAAAAAAGGAATGCTGACTTTTTTTTGGGGAGCATACAGGGGCAAAAATTGTGGGGAAAAGGAGTTCAAGGTGCTTTTTTAAAATAAAAAAAAGGGACCCTTATCATTTATAAAGGTTTCTGGGAGTTTTAAAAAACAAGGGTTTTGCCCTTTAAATAAAATTTTTGGATCCCTTGTAACGGAGGGGTTAGGGGAATCCGCGGGGACCCCCGCGGGGCGATGGGGGGAAAGGGCCCCCCGCCAGGGAACAATTAATAGGTCCCGGTATTCCCCCAAGCCCCCGGCCACAAAGGGGTATGGACTTGCTGGGGTGGGAGTCTCCCAGGTCGTTCCACTGGGGGGCTTGCCGGGCGGTGGCGGCCCAAAGGGGTAACGTAACAATTCGTCAGGCAAGTTTCGGGTGGGGGACAGGCAAAGGCCCGGACAGGCGGCTCGGATCGAAACCCGGGGGCCCGGGCAGGACGGTCGGGGGAGGCCCCAAAGAGACGTGGTCGAAAAAACGTGGGAAGGGGGTTCGGTAAAAGGATAGACAAGACTAGACTGGGAATGCTTTTCCAGGGGTTAGACACATTTAAGGGGATCCGCGAGGGCCGGCAGGGGGGGGCCAGACCAAAATAGATCGGTCCCCGGGGCAATGGGGCAAAAAAACCCGGGCGCATGCCCTTTAAAATTTTTTCAAACGCCGGGGGGGCGCGCGCCCCTTTGGGGCGGACCAGGGCGCCGGGGGGGGCTGTGAGGGGCTGAGGGAAGGAGCGGGGGGGCCGGGAAAGGGGGGTCCCCCGGCAGGGCCGGGGAGCAAGGGGACCCCGAACCCGACTGCGTGACGGGGCCCCCGCAAAGACCCCCGCAGCACGGACGCGCCGGGGGACCCGGGGACGGGGGCGCAGGGGGGCCGGGGACGTCCCCCCCCCCCCCCCTTGGGGCCCCCCCCCCCTTGGGCCCCCCTCTTTTAGGGGGACAAAAAAAAAATCTCGGTGAGTTTAACGGCCAGGATATTCCCTCCGGCCCCCCAAAAACCTTTTCTTTTCCCAGGACCAACCCCCCTTTCCAGTTCCCCAAAAAAAAGGTTCCTTTTCCCTCTATTTTCCCCCTCATACGCGGGATCTCCTTGACTTCAAAGACATTGGAAGCATCACTATGGGTGGGGGAAAAGGATGGGACTTGGGGAGAGAAAGGGGTTAAGAAACCAGGGGTTTTGTAGAGAGACGTGGAAAGTTTGGGGAATTCTCATGGGGGAAAGCCGGAAGTTTTGGGTAAAAAACCCCGGGATTTAATGGGGTTTGATAACCTCGAAGGGGTCCCGGGAAAGGGGGGGGGCCCCAATTTTTTAGGGGGGAATTTTAAAGGGAGGGAATATCGGGCCCGACACCCCACACCTTGACCGGGGGAAAAAACAGGGGGGGGACTTTTTCCTTTGTCGGTTTGGGTCTTCATGCGCTTGGGAAAGGGGCCGGCGGACAGGGGATTGGCGGGTCTGGGACCAGTTTGGTTTTTTAAAGTCCTAAACCCATCCCGTCCCCCCAACCCGGAACCTCGGATGGAGATCCCCAGGGGGGAGAGGGGGCGGGGGTTTGCGGGACCGAAATACAATTTTAGAAGGGGGGAGCCCCCCGGGCAAAATTCTGAGTCTCGGGATTTTTGTACGAAAACCCTGGGGGAGGGGCAAAAATTTTGGAAACCAATGTCTCGGGTGCTGGGGACGAAGGGGCGTAAAAAAACCTCCCAAGCCCGGTTTTTTACTCTTTTCCACCGGGCCCCATTCGCCTGGGGGGTGGAAAGCAGCGAAAAAGTCAGTTTAAACCGGGAGGTTGGGGAACACAGGGGCAGGGGCCAAAGAACTTGGAAAAAACTGGACTCCCCATCCCGGACATTTGCTGCGGGAGCCCGGCAGACGGAACAAAAGCGGGAAAAAATGGGTTTCCGAAAAGGGGGGGGGCCGACGGGGGGGCCCCGGGGGCAGAGAAGAAATGCGCCATCTTGGAAAACCGATCATAGTAAACCAAAAGAGGGTTTTGCCAGCCGAAGGGGGAGATCGGTTATAAAGCCCCATCGCAATTTTGGTCCCAATTCGTGGAATGGGTAGAGGGTTTGTTACCCCCTGCCGGCTTTGACGAGGTTTTCTTTTTGGGCGGGCCCCAATTTTAACCTAAACAAAAATCTTGAAACCCTTTGACGACCTGGCCCCCCAATAAAAACCGGGTTATCAACAGGAACGTTTTTCCGAGCCCCCGGGGGGAAATGCCCGGGCCCACAAAAAGAGCAATGGCCCCATTTCAGGATGCTGCTGCGGAACCCGGGGGGAAAACGTAGGTCCTCCCTGGAGGAACCTTGGGTAGGGTCAACTGGGAGCAGCCGAAGTAAGGGGGTTCTGGTGGAATTATTGCTTTTGGAGGGGAAATTCCCTTTCACCCCACCACTCGGGAAGCCCGGGAAAAGGGCGTCCCCCCTTGATGTTTTTCTCCGGGGGGCCCGGAAGTGATCGGGGTTTCCCGAACCGGGAAAGAAGAGGGGGGGCCCACCTACCGGGGCGGGGGGGTTAAGTCGCTGCGGGGCCGGGGGGACAAGGCTTTTTGGGTTTTGCCCTGGGCGGTACAGCCAAGGGGCGCCCACCCCCCCCCCCGCTTTTCAAAAAAAATACCCCCCCCCCACACACACAAAAAATTTCCCTTTCTAAACCCCTGCCCCGGGTCCTGTCACTAATTTTCTGCACTTTCCACATAGCTCCCGTCCATTTCCTCGGGGCAGCCCAATGCAAAAAGAAAATCAGCCCTGAAAAATTTGAAAATTTTTTCAAAATCGCTCCCCCCCGGGAATCAGTGAAAATACCCTAAATAAAAAGTCACTAAATAACCCCGGGATAAAAATTTGCAAATCCCAAAAGAAATAAATTGTTTACTAAAACACTTTCTAAAAAAACCAAGCCCCCCAAAACTATTAAAATTTAAGGGCTCAAAGAAAATTTTCCCCAACCCCTTGACCGAAAAAAACCCCCCAAAGGGGTAAATATCAGCTGTACACGGGCTCTAAAGACTTTATCCCAAACCGCCTACAGTGACCAAAAAGTGGTAAATCCCATTTGGGTATGTAGGCTCTCCCGAAATAAAAAGGATTACACGGGCATTACTTTTAAAGTGACTCACCGAGAGTTTTTTTCTAAACCAGCATTCGTTAATTTTCCCCTTTTTTTCTTCCCCACCCGGGTTTTCAACCTTTCACCAATTGCTCCCTCAAAGACTCGCCCCCCTGAGGTTTTGGGAAAACACAAATATCTTGATTCATCACTTTTTCCCAGTAAACCCCTTTAAATTTAAATGGGTATATAATTTCCCCCTTTTTTCAGACAGGTTTTATAGATATCCCCTCTCAGTCAGGCAGGTATTTTAAAAAGGCCCCCTTTGGGACAGGTAGTTTTTTTAAATATAGGGGAAATCAGCGGGTTTATATACTAGGGGCTCGGGCCCAAATATATCAAAAGGGGGGTTCGGGGCAGAGCGTATTGGGGGCTACGGGCCAGGGGGGAAGGGGGCTCAGGAAGGTTTTGGGGGGGGGTGCTCAGGCAGGCTTTTGGGCCACGGGGCAGGCGTTTTGGGGCCCACAGCAGGCGTTTTGGGGCCCACAGGAGGTATGGGGGGCCCACCCAGGCGAAAATGGGGGCTCAGGCAGGCTTTAATTGGGGGGGGGGGCTCAGGCGGGGGCCGGGGGGGGGGGGGCCCAAACAGGCAAGGTTTTTTAGGGGGGCCCAGGCAGGCGTAGGGGGGGCACCAGGCGGGGCTATGGGGGACAGGGAGGGATGGGGGGGCCCACAGGGCAGGCAAAAAGGGGGCCACGGGCGGGCCAAGGGGGCCAGGCTGGGGGAAGGGGCTCAGGCAGGCTAGGGGGCCCACGGGCCCAGGGGTTATGGGGGGCCACAGGCAACGAAAGGGGGGGGCCCCAGAGGCAGTTTTATGGGGGCCACGGGCAGGGTTAAAAGGGGGGGCCACGGGCGGGGGATATAGGTTTTAGGGGCCGGAAAAAGGGGCCAAGGCCCGTACGGGGCCTCAGGCAGGCGTAACGGGGGGCCAAACCAGGGCGGGGAATATGGGGGCCCACGGGCCCCCCCCCAAAAAAGGGTATGGGGGCTCAGGCAGGCGTTTTGGGGTAAACCCAGAGGAAACCACAAAATGGGGGCTTTTCGGGGCCCATGTTTAAAATGGGGGGGCCACCGGGCGGCTTTAAAGGGGGGGCACCAGGCAAAATTATGGGGGGCCGCGGGGCAGGTATTATGGGGGGCCGCAGGCGGGTTTTATGGGGGGCCGCAGGCGGGCCCAATTATAGGGCCCAAACGGGCGGGATTTGGGGGCCCACAGGCAGTCGTAGGGGGCCCAAAAGGCAAAAATTAAAAGGGGGCCCAACAGGCGGGCATTATATTTGGCCCGGGGGCGGGGGGCTTTAAAAGGGTTTGGGCCCCCCAGGCAGGAAATTAGGGGGGCCGCAGGCGGGGGTTTTTTATAGGGGGGGGCCACGGGCAGCATTTGGGGGGGGCCCAGGCAGGCATTATGGGGGCCACGGCAGGCATTTTTTGGGGCCGCGGGGGATATAGGGGGGGTGAAGCACCCTTAAATTTAGGGGGCCCAAAAGGCAGGCATTATGGGGGGCCGAAAGGCCCAGGCCTTATAGGGGCCAGGCAGGCATTAGGGGGGGCCCGAAAGGCAGGATATAGGAGGCCCAAGGCAGGTTTTTAATAGGGGCCGAAAGGAAATTTAAAGGGGCCGCAGGCGGATAGGGGGGCCAAGGCAGGCAATAGGGGCCCAGAGCATTTATGGGGCCCGCGGGCAGGATAAGGGGGCCACGGGCGCAAATGGGGGCCGCAGGGGGGGACAAGGGGCCACAGACAGGGCGTATGGGGGCCACAGGCAAAAATATAGGGGGCCACGGCAGGCATTTAAAAAACAACAACTTTAATACTTCCCAATTCCGGGGGCCCCCCCCCTTTTCTTCCCTCTTCAGCCGGGGCGCCCCTCCCAGCTCCTCGGGGCGCACGGCCTTGAGGCTTGCGCCCGGGGAAGGGGAGGTCCGATGAATCACCGTTTTTGGGCGACCTGCCGGCTGAGGCCACGGGGCCGCGGGGGGCCCTACCTGGTGAGGACCCAGGGCCCCCGTGTGTCGTGCTGCACCACCGGAGGATCCACGTCCTCCTGGGAGCGGGCCCGACACTGCGCGGAGCAGGGACGTTTTGCTCTCTGCTCCGCAAAAGCGGTACAAGACCCCCGGGCCTTTCGGGCCCAGGAGCGGCCGGGGGAGCCCGCAGGGTGGGGGGCCCTAGGGGCGCCCTTGGGGAAAAGGGCTGGAGGTGGGCGCCCTGGGGCGGTCCCTCCCTTTGGGCCACCCGTCGTCCCGCCCGAGTCGCTGACCGTCGGGAGGTATTGAAGTTTTTGTGGTCCAAATGAGCAATGGGATGGGGAGCCCCTCCAATATAGCGCCATTCTTCCCAAAAGCCATCTTGAGGGGCCAGCAACTCACGGTCCCCACTTAGCCCTTTCGGGGGGGAAAAGGGTTTTTGGAAGAAGCCACCATTACGGTCTTCCCCGTGGGCCCTTTTTTGCTAAAATTTGGCCCCGCCCCCCACAGACAGGCATCTATTTCCCAAGGTAAAGGGTTTCGCGGGGGTCCGGCCCGCGAGAGGCAGTGCTGTGGTAAAGGCGATTTGAGCTTTGCAAATCCCCTCGCTTCGGGGGGCCAGCTGCGTGGGTTAGCGTTTTCCTATTGAGAGCCACTATCGGAGCCACAAGGTAGAAAGGGGGGGAAAAATTCGATAATATTTACAGAACCCCAAGAAACCTGTAGGGGCACGCAAACCGCTGGCGGGGCCACGCAACACGGCTGACAGCTTTGCTGGATCCTTTTTAGGCCCGATCAAAAAAATGTCCCCCAGAAAGGGAAAGGGCTGGTTTGGGGAAGAGCACTCCCCCACTTGGAAACGTGTTTATCTGGGGAGCCGCTTCAAACCTAGGGCCCATGAAATAGGGAACTCGAGGTCAGGCGATACCCCAAAATATCGCCCAAAAAGACCACTAAGCGGGGTAAGAAGACCCTGAAAATGTCTTCACGAGCCCGGAAGCGGCAGGCGCATTACACAGCCGAAGGGCATTACCAGGTACCGAAGTGGCCTCCCGGTGTTAAAGGCCTCTTCCATTATCGCCCTTCGGATTCGGACCAAATTGTGGGCCCCCTCTTAACCCAGTTTGGAGAAAATCCTTGGGCCCCCGCAGAGGGGCCCAAATAACTCCGGATCAAGGGAAAAGGGGGGTACCGTTCTTACCGTGATCTCTTTAGCCCCGGTAATCAATGCAGGGTTCCAAAGGTACCCACCCCTTTTTTTTCCACGAAGAAGAACCGCCCCCCGGGGGAAAAGGACTTAAAATAAACCCCTTCTGGAGATTCTAGTAGATTTGGCAGGTGGTTTTCCCCGGAATGGATAAGGGTAACTCTCCCCCGAGGGGGGCGGGGACCCGGGCAATAGGTAAATCGACAATCTAAGGACGTTGGGCGGCGGGTCTCTGCTTGCTTCTCGGAGAAAAAAACTTCGCATACTCCTGGAAGGAGGGGGAAGACCCGCTAGAGGCTTAGCTTACGTAGAAGCGGCTGGCCCTGGCGGGTGTCCCCAAACAGCGAGACCGCCTCGGGCCCCACCAAGATCTCGCCCGTCTCCCAGTCAACCCCGGGGGCATGGCCCTGCAGCCAAGGTAGCCCCAATGGGACGGGCGAAGAAGAGGGGGGAAAAACCCATAAAACGATAGTTCTCTTTTTGAGGTGCCCCTTTGGAGGGACAAGGGCTCAGTACGGAAACGGATGGGTCAGGAGGGGTCTCTCCCCCGACGGGGGGTGGAAGAGGATTCTCCAGGGGGAACCACGGGAAAGGGAGTGTTTAAAACACCATGGCGGGCCGAAGTTTCCAGCAAACCGGGGTCCAAGAAGCTGAAACTTGAAAGTGGGTCCCGCTTCATCCGATCAGGACCGAAATTTTTTAGGCGGGGGGAGACTGCACACGCTTAGGGATCTTCCCCCCACGTACCTAGGTGGCCCTTCTCCCGATGCCCTGGCGAAGCAACAAAAACGGAGGAGATGATCAGAGCTCCCCAGAAAAGACATAGATTTTCCTTTACGCCGTCGGTTAAGTTCTTGCGGAGACAGGTGGGGTCTACCATTGCATACCTCTTCCACGGCTGGTGGGAAGGAGGCGGGAGGGCCCTAGAAACCCGGGCAAGATGGGGATGGGGCGGGGTGAGGGGTGGGTTTTTGCTCTTGGCGGAGCTCCTAGCCTTTTTGCGAAACGGGTTCAATCCGTTAGCCAGGGGATTATCGCTTTAAAAAACGGGAAGGGGCCCCGGGCGGGAGCGCTCCTTTATAGGGGGTGGAGGGGCCTTTTTTGAACGGGGGCCCTAATCTGCATCGTTCCCGGGTAGCTCCGAGCTAGTGGCGGAAATTTCACGCGTATTCCCAACAGGAGTTCCCTGCTGCAGGTTTTAACAGGCGGTTTCGGCAATGAGGCCGGCAGGGTTTCCCCGAAGACACTCCGGAACTCTATAGAAATTCCTAGATCGGGCCCTGATTGGGGGCACCTCGGGCCCCCAGAGGAGTTTCCCAGGGGAGGGCTTTACCCGGGGAGGGGTGCCACGAAGGGCCACCTTGGATCTTTTTGATGGGAACTGACCTCCATGAGTTTCCAATGCGGGGGGCACTGAGTGTAAGCCCCTCAGACCTTTTAATCCCCATCAAACTTAGTCGGGGATGGGTAACCGAGGGGGACCGACTGGGGGCCCAACGCCCGGGGGGGGGAACCACGGCCACTGCTGCTGTGAGTTTTCGATGAAGCTGCACCAGAGGGGATTTTCCAACTGCTGCGTTTGCTGGCCGATCGTTTTGGCTGCTTGGCCACAACGGTGGGATACTGGGGACACTTGCATCGACACCTTGGGGGGGATCCATGGGGCCGGATCCTACTGTAACGGACGGGGGATGGGTCCCGGACCGCCGCAGGGGATGGTGGAACCCAGCCAGGGGAAAGGGAACAAGTAGGGCCGTATTCACCAGACCCCGCCCCAAAGCGGGGTGGACTTGCTGGGCCGGGGGGGTTAACCCGGGCGTTCCACTGCGGGACTTGCTCGTGGCGGCCCGGGGAAGTAGTACAATTCACAGGCAAGTCGTGGTCGGGGACAGGCAGAAGGTCAGGACAGGGGGCTCTGGAAGAAACGTGGACAGGGAGACGGTCAGGGGAGCGGCAAGAACGGGTCGATAAAAAAGGGAAGGGGTTCGGGGACACGATTGACAAGACTAGACTGGAATGCTTTTCTCCAAGGAACACACTAAGGGCCGGCGGGGCCGGGAGGAAGGGGGCCCGACCTAAAAGGGTATGCCCGGCAATAACAAATTTCGCGCACTGCCCCTTTAAATTTCAAACACCGGGGCCGCGCGCGCCCCAGGGGGGCCAAACCCCTCGGGGAGCTGTAGTACTGAGCAGGGGCGCGGCCCGGGGAAGGGTGCCCAGGGGCTGGGGGCAGAGCGGGCCCCGAACCCACGTGGGGACGGGCTCCCCGAGAGCCGCAGCACGGACTGCCTGCGACCCGGACAGGGGGTCGCGGGGCGTCCCGGGCAATACTCCCCTTTTTTTTTATCCAAGAAGAGTGTAAAACCACAGGAATTTTTTTGTCTCAATCGTTTCAGTTTAGCGGTCAGATGGGGGTCTCCTTAAGCAGCCATCTGCTCGATATCTAGGACGTCCCATAATAATACGTTTGAAAAGGTGAATTTAAGCCGTTCACATTTAGGGACATAAATTTAATGCTCATTTTGATTTCCTAAAATCGTTAGGTGATGTAATGTAATGTAAGATATGGTAATGAATGCAATGAGTATATGTTTGGTCATATCTGACTTCCTCTCTACATTAGTGATGGCAACAAAAAAAACAGAATAAAGGCTGTGCATAGCAAACAGCTAACATGAAGAAACATACAACAGCCACTATGAACATAAACATATAAATAGTTTCCGTTTCCACGGAAAGAACAATGGGGTGAAGTTCACTGCAGGTCCCTTCAGGCGGATATGGAATAGCACAAGCTAAATTTAGCAAAACGAAGGATGTAAGTATCCAAGGAAGAACATACTCCTAGACAGTCAAGAGTTTGGAAGATTTCTCTGATGGTCTGTTTCTTGCTTTCTTCATCGGGGAGGTTGACGGAATGGTGAGAAGGTTCCAGGTGGCCAGGAGATCACTTGAAGCCATGGGAGATTGACAGACATAAGTGGTGCCATCTTTAACAATTATCAATTTGACCGGGAACCCCCAATGGTAATTGAGATTGTTATCTCTCAAAATTTTGGTATATGGGAGCAGGCGAAGCATTGTGCCTGCTGACAGATCTGGGTAGGTAGATAAATTAATGAATCTCTCTGGTAGGGTTGTTTCTTTTCTTAGCGCCTTCAGGAATTCGTCTTGTATGCGGAAAAAGTGGATCTTGGCGATGACAATTAGAGTGACCAAAGAAGGTAAGTGCTTAGGTTTGGGCAGCCTATGGATCCTGTCCACGGTAAGATCCAGTGAGGTAGCATCAGGGAGGATAATCGCCATCAAATCCGTTAAGAACGGGAGAAGTTGATCTGGGCCAATTGATTCTGGGACACCTCTTATTCTTATATTGTTACGTCTGGATCTGTCTTCTAAGTCCATCACTTACGCAGATAATTGTGAGAAGCAACAAATTCTCCTAATTTCACTTCAATGTGCTCTGTTCTGGAGACTAAAGCATGAATGTCCTTCCTTAAATCTCCAAAAATTTTGGTTAAAATCTATTGAAATTTTCTCTAAAGGGGGCAAATAACCTGTATGTATTTCAGCCGTAGTAGATTTTTAAAAACCCCTGATTCTCTATTCCCCCAATTTAGAGTGGGAAAGAGAATGCCGGGGCGCGGGGGGGATTGGTTTTTGTTCCCTTTTGGGTGGCATTGACGGGAGTTTTGGAAAAATTTGTTAAATTTCGGGTTTTTCGGTCTATTCCCCCGTTTGGGAGGGGTTCCCAGACCCTAAAAAGATGGGACAGAGAAAATTTAAACAAACTTAGTGGTAAAAGTAAATTCGTTAGTCATGTTTCAATTTCAAGGTGTCAAAAAGGGCCCCTTAGTATCTGAGTGCTGTTAATAGTATTTCAGAGTCCGCACCAGTCAGCAAGTAGGAAACACTGTAGTATCTAATTCCCCCGATCTCCTTATGGGGTGAGGTTTCAGGATCAACCCCAGTTATAGATTATGTCAAATACGGGTTGGCTTGGGTATTTTTAGGGATTTTAAGTGAGCTGCAGAGCACGTCCCAAAATGGCTACCGTTCCCCTTCTCTCTCTAACGTTTTGAGAGGCCAAAAGGGGTTAACGGCCCGGAAAAGTTGCGGAGGATTTTTGTTTATCAACGGAGATTGCCGCTATTTAAAAGGGTGACATAAAACTTTCAGTGAGTTCTCAGTTTACTGCAGTCGCTTTTCAGGGCAACCGTTGGGCCTTAAAATGGCGCCCACAGAGTCCCGCCACAGCCCTCTGTATGTTACTTACAGTTAGTTGCCACGGTGTTTTTAGCTCCGGTCCCCTTTGCTGTCCCTTCAAGGGTCTGTAGGGGTTCCGATGCACCCCCATTTCGGGTTTTCACCCCTCCTCCCGGATCCCCGCGCCCCTTATCATGTGGGGTTTTCCCCCTCTAAATGGCAGGGTTTTGGGCTATCTCCGTTTTCAGCCTCACGTTACTCCACGAGGTAAGTATAGTGCCGGTAAGCTTCAGCAAGCTGCCCAGGGACTCGCGCAGCGTCTCTGGAGCTGAGAGCAGGGTTTTTGTTCTGGCGCGCGGCGTTCCCGCCACCGGGTCCTCCCGTCACTCCAGAGGTATCACTTCAGATAAACTGTATCCTCGGAGTCCCGCGGATAAACCAGAGGTCTGTAGCTTCTAGAGTGGTTCCCCACCCCTGGTTTGTTTTAATTTCAGGGGGGTTTTTTTGTGCCATTTTGAGGGCTTCCCTGGACTTCCTTCTACTCTGTCCCCATGCAGGCCAGGTCACGCCCCTAAAGTTTTTTTTAAATTTTTTTTGTCTTTGGCCATCCCGGGATTTATCTTTAATCACTTATACTTATTACCTATTGTAATAATTTTTCCCTTTAAAAATTACCAATTATTTTTTTGGAGCCCCCCCGTTTTAAGCTTCTATATTTATTTGACAAAAACGCCTTCAGTCTATGTCCTTGTTTTTTCAAGTTTTTTTAAAAAAGTAAAAACTGTGGTCACGTTCCCAAAAGGGTTTTTTTTTTGGTGAAATTTCATTAAAAAATTTTCCCCCTTTTACTTTAAAATTTCATTTAAGTTGACATCTAAAAAGGTTTAAATGTCACCCTAGCTCGGAATATACGGTATTTCACATTTCCCCTTTGGGTATTTATTTTTTAACCCCTTTATTTTAAAAGGGGGGTTTAGTTTTGGAAAATAAACAATTTTCTGCTTTTTTTTCCCAAAAAAGACCCCTTAGCAGTATGAGTTCCTTTTTTAGCATATCTTTTCTTTCTTAAAAGGGGTCGGGAAACAGCAGTTCCAGAAAACAATATTTTTTTGGGCTGTTTGGGCTAAATAAAGTCAGATTCATCTCCCACCATTCAAAGTTTTAATTTAAATTTTTCCCTTAGCCCTGAAAAAGGTTTTTTTTTTTGGGGGTTTTTTTTTAAAAGTGCAGCCTGACCCGATAGTTCCAGTGTTTTTAGCTACAATGAATTTTAATCCAAATAGAAGAAAAAGGTTTGCGGCACTCATAAAACCTTTTTCCCTTTTTTAGGGAAAAAAATTTAAAATGACCGGCAAACAAAATAGACTTTTAAAAATTTTCCCGGGACGGCTTTATTTATTTGCGACCCCCACCGTTGAAATTGCTGGTAAAATTTCCCCAGACGTTATAACTTGAAATCCATTTAAATAGGACAACTTGGTGCTGACCTAATTTTCAATCCATTTGAACAGGACTGCTTGGTGCCGATCTAATTTTCTTCTATATGGACTACAATGAATTTTGCAAACTTTGTTCACAGACTCAATCCACAAGAACAGACTTTACATGCAGTAACGTGGTGTGGTTTTCCCAGTTCTGGGAACACTTTTACCAGAACTGCGTTTTATTTTTATCACATGGCGTGCTTCTGGTTTCAAATCACATTTACATGCATTGTAGTGCCTATTTCTTACTTATTTTGGGGGCCACTAATCTACCACATGTGAACCTTGCCTTATATTTATTGTGAAAGACAAGTCAGAATAATTAGTGATCTTTATATTAAAATGTTGGCCACAGTATCATGTAATGTAATATTTTCTATTAATTACAGTGCAAGCATTTTCTATACTGCCACATGAACATACAAGAATATACTCAAAATCAATAGGTAAGTAGTCACTATACAATAATTTGCCAGCGATTACTAGCCTAATGTACTATCTGTAGGTGCCCTAAATTCCTTTTAACAATTTTTACTTTGTTTTTTAATCCTCATTGATCTCATAATATATCATTATATATCTATAATATACTGCAATGTTTATGTATTTCAGTATACCATTATTTTACCAAACTCCTATTACATTCTGCTTCTGGGCCTCTGGCTGCCATGTATGTGATGTTAATTCTCTACCAAGAGTACCTAATGTTTTTTGAATGTGTGTGTTTATGCAATTAAATAATTTTGCAACATCCTCCTGTATTGCAGTGCAAACAACTTGTGCAACAACTGGAAGAGACATAAAAAGCTCATCAGCAGAGTATGTTCACAGGAAATATCTAAAGAATGAGAATATAATAGAAGCAGAGTATTGTTAATTAACAGACAGTGCAGAAAAATAATCATATTGTCTTCATTTGTTTTTTGTAGGGTCTTCTGTCCAGCCAATTGCCTGAAAAATGGGAGGTCAATTTGGGGAACAGATATCTTGTAGAGAAAATACAAAAAAATTATAAATAACTATTAAAATCCTTTTCATTCTTCCCATTAAGTTAGATTTGCTTTTCGAACCTTTCAATGATATTTGGTCTGTAACGGTCTGGTAGTGGATCCACTGGACCACCGCAACGAGGTAAAGAAAAAAAACCCCGGGACAAAAAATGGGGTCCGGTATTACCAGGAGCCGCCGCAAAAGCGGGATGGTTGCTGCGGCGGGAATTACCAGGTCGCTTCCATTTTGGGGGTTTCTTTCAGTGGCGGCCGGGTAGGCTTGGTAAGAACCCGGAAAATAGGGCCAAGTGGTGGACAGCGGGGTAGGGCGGGGGCTGGGTTTTGGGAAAAACGTGGAAAAAAGGCAGAAGGCAGGGCGGGGCGGAAAGTTCGTGGCCGGTAAAAATGGAGCAACGGTAGTACCGGGTATAAAGAAAAGGGCTTTTGGAACGCTTTCAAGTAGGCATAGCACAAAGAGGGCAAGGCTACCAAAAAGGGGCCGGACTTAAATGGGAACGTGCCCGGCAATGCCCAAATTTCGCGCACTGTCCCTTTAAATTTCAAAACCGCCCACGCCCCGGCCCTAGGGAAGGGGGTGCCGTGCCGCGGGACAGAGGGGACAAGAAGGAGGTGGCCGGGTAAGTGACCTGGGCACTGACAGGGGGGTGGGGGACCCCGGACCGAGTGAGGACAGGGCCCGCTGGGCGCGGGCACAGTGCCTGGCCCCAGGACGAGGGTCGCAGGGGCATCCGTGACATGGTCTTTGTTGACAAAGAAGAAGATCAACAATAACATTATCATTGATTAAGGGGTTTTTCCACCATCATTTTTAAGGGGCCACACCAGTTCAGACTCAAAACTTCCAGTTAGGCGGGGGGGGCGGTTTCTACAGTAGTGTTTTGGGTATTTCACTCGGTTATTCCTGCCCCTACAGTGACATGAAACTTTGGGAGATTAAGTCCGAGTAACAAGGCTACGAGTCTAAAGTTTTAAAAGCTTGTCAATAATTAAATTAAAACCCCCCCGTGTAGAAAAAACCTCAGCATGAAATGACTCACCATGTTCAACAGTGTTGCTTGGAGCAATCAGACCAGAGAGAGGGGATCTGTAACCTAGAGAAGCTTGTGTATACAAGCATTAGGTAAGATCTAATTTATCTCCTTTACAAAGCAAATCAAAACAGTAATGTATTTCATAATAATCTTTATTGGCATTTGCCTTTATGTTTAACCCCTTACCATCAAAACCAGTTTTGCCTTCCTAAGAGCCCCATTTTTTTAAATCTGATTTGGACACTTTTTGTGAGAATAATTTTTTGAAAAATTTTAATTTTCCCTGTATTCGAATTGTTTTCTCATAACATATTGTGCTTTAATTAAGTAAGAAATTTTGGTCCATACAATTCTTGTTTATTTGTGTAAAATAACAAAAAATTGTGAACATTTTGAAAAGTTTTCCATTTTCAAACTTCAAAACTTTCTGCGTGTAAGACAGATGCTTATTCCACTCAAAATATTTTATAACTAGCATCAAACATATGTTCACTGTAGGTTGGGCATAACTTTTTTACTATCATTTTTTTTACAACATTAAGGGGCTTAGAAATTTAGTAGTACTTTTTCACATTTTCAAGAAAATTTGCAAATTTTTGTGTTTCTGTTTTAATTTCTTTTTACTTTTCACATTTTTTACTTTTCCACATAGATCACTGATACAATAGAGAGCAGTATATAGCAGAACTGCTATGTACTGGTCTCTATGGCAACAGTCACTCATCATGCCTGGCGATGCCCACAGGGCACTACCAGGCATGGTAATGTCACAGATAATAGCTTCCGGGCTGTCAGGTAAGCAGACAGCTGCTCCGAGGAGAGACAGAAGGAGCTCCCTCCTTCTGTCTTTCCCTTAGCTGCTGCAATCACAATAGATTGTTACAGTAAAGGGGTTAATCACCTGTGGCTGGAGTGGTCTGATGCAGCATGGGACCAGCTATAATATACAGCTGGTCCCATGTCACGATCATGTGGGCCCCGCTTGAAGCCTGCCAAATTTTCAATACTTAGCTATTGTCCATTTGCAGAATGGCCTTTCAGCTGGGATGTTTCCGGGTACTTTTTTTTATAAGGATCTTTTGCAGGTGGTTTATTTATAGTACAAAATTTGCAGATTTCTAAGTAGACATTTTTGGAATTGAAATATCTGTTCTATACAGCTGACTGACATTGTTTCTAGAACATAAATGTATTGACTCATATTGTACCACTACCTCCAAAAAGCAGAAGAGGTGTAGTCTTAGGGGGTGCAAAAGTAGCAGTCACATTCAGGAACCTCTGCCACATAAAAATACATCAGTATTATAAATGGTATATGATAGGTGTGGCGCTGTTACAGATTTTGGGACCCAGGAGCTGCAAGTTATGCTTTTGGTCAGTTACATGTCTGCGGCCATTTACTAACGCATAAGTTCTCTTCTTATCCAGTGACCATAAGACCATCCTCTTAATCAAAATAGCTGCTCTAAGGCCAGGTTTTCATGTGTGGCAGATAATATTTGGAGCCTCTGACAGAGGGGTAAATGGACCCATTTACCAACAGACGCGAACATTGACTACATAGGAGTCTGCTTCCTTCATGGTGACCTACATTGTACCAGGAAAAATAGAGCTGCTTGGTGCGTTATTTTTTCCATCATCACCAACAGAAATTGTGACAGAGGTTCCAAACTGAACTTCCAATGCAAGTGTGAACCTGGCCTAACACCGCTTTGCATGACATCTACTCTGATACAAGAACTCACCAATTAAAAATGATATATGATTGTACATGAATTGTTTGCACTACAATGTATAATTAAATATTCTGTCTCCTGAATCCCATAGGCTTCACCTATTTGCAAAGCAGCTATCCATGCCGGAGCACTGACCAATGAAGGAGGATATGTGGCAGTAGAGAAATTACCTGGTCAAGACAGTTACCATGGATCTACAAGACATGGGGTCACAAGCAGGAACTGCGGGATTTGGTCTGGATCTATTAAATTGCTTAATACTTCAAGTCCAGTAACATCAGAACCCACAAAAGAAACAGCACAAAAACCTACAGGTATTGTTTCTATTATATGTCAGGGCATAATGTCTAATGAATGCAATACAGCAACACAAACATGTAAGTTGTGTGCATGGACAACACTGTATGCACGGCATAGACTATGATGGGTTTACAAGTAAATTTAGGGGATGGGTGTGCACACCTCATAAGTAGGAGTATAGGTGTTCTGTGGATATGGACCCCTTCAGAGGAGTCCCATCGATTGTATAGTAGAGGATTCCCGGCACACAAAATTTAAAGGTTGAAGTACAAAAAAGGAGCTTATTAAATACATAGGCTCAATGTACAAACAACGTATGTGAAGGATGAGGGAAGGGTAAAATAAATGAAAGTTCATATTATAGGAGATTCCACATAAGATGGGGCCGTCTGGTATTCTGACTTATCTTGTGGAGGTATTGACCGCTGTATGCCTTGAGGTGGAGAGGGTGGGTTTCTTCTGATTCCGTGATCCACGTTGTGGAAAAGAGATGCAGAATTTTAGTAAGGGCTCTGGGTAGAAGTGTAGAATAAGTGTTAAACCTTTGGTTGTAAGGCAAGGATCCATGATGCGAAGGAGTTTTTGATTACGGAAATTTTTGGACTTTGTATTGTTCCTTTTTGGGGGGACCCGTGGCGTCCGATATGTAAAGTAAAAAAAT
>JAODAL010034914.1:0-43617 GCA_025379985.1 Phyllomedusa bahiana | reverse complement strand
TGACATTCGGGAGGGGCAAAAACAGGATGGGGCCAAAGAGTGGCACAATGAAGAGAGTGGAGGTGACGGGGGCAGCGGCATGAGGTCAACAGTGGAAAATGAATTCTGGAGGTGGCAAAAACAGGAGTAGGCCAGAGTGGCACAATGACACAGTTTTGGAGGTGACGGCATCAGCAGCATGAGGTCAGAGAGTGGCACAATGACATTCTGGAGGTGGAAAAAAACGGGAGTAGGCCACAGAGTGGCACAATGACAGAGAGTGGAGGTTTGACGGTGGCAGCAGCATGAGGGTCAACAGTGGAAAATGACATTTGGAGGGGGGAAAAACAGGAGTAGGCCAAAAGAGTGGCACAATGACAGAGCGTGGAGGTGACGATGGCAGCCGCATGAGGTCAGACAGTGGCACAATGACATTCTGGAGGTGGCAAAAACGGGAGTAGGCCACATAGTGGCACAATGACAGAGAGTGGAGGTGACGGTAGCAGCAGCATGAGGTAGCCCAGTGGCACAAGGGACATTCTGGGAGGGGGGAAAACAGGGGGAGGCCACAGGTGCACAATGACAGAAGCGTGGAGGTGACGATGGCAGCAGCATGAGGTCAGAAAAGTGGCAAAATTTGACATTCTGGAGGTGGCAAAAACAGGAGTAGGCCACAGAGTGGCACAATGACAGAGAGTGGTGGTGACGGTGGCAGGAGCAACAGCATGAGGTCAGAGAGTGGCACATTGACACAGTGTGGATGTCATGGCACCAGCAACAACAGCAGCAGCATGAGGTCATAAAGTGGCACAATGACAGAGTGTGGAGGTGACGGTGGCAGCAGAAAGAGGTCAGACAGTGGCACAATGACATCTGGAGGTGGCAAAAACTGGAGAAGGCCACAGAGTGGCACAATGACAGAGTGGAGGTGACGGTGTCAGGAGCAACAGCATGAGGTCAGAGAGTGGCACAATGACACAGTGTGGATGTCATGGCAACAGCAGCAGCAGCATGAGGTCATAAAGGGGCCCACAATAACAGAGTGTGGAGGTGGGTGGCAATACCAGTCCCTGGTAAAGATGGTTTGGTGAACAGATGGAGAAACTGTCAGCAGATGTGTGGCTCAGGCGGGTGGCGGCATCAGAAAAAGTGGCTGGGGGCAGGTAGTTTGAACCCAACTCATTTCTCACAGTTTGGGTAAAGGCGTCATGGCTGATGTAGTCTGACGCCTAAGGCATTGGTGTTTGAAAATCCTGGCCCGATCCATCTTGACAAAGGTCAGTCGTTCCACATTTCCCGTGGACAAGCAGGTTCTCCTTGGGGTAACGATGGCCCCCGCCGCACTGAACCCCCCGCTCTGATGCCACACTACTGGCGGGCAGGACAGCTTTCTCCACTGCAAAATCCGGGCAAGTTTTCGGCTACAAAATCCACTTTTTGGCTGCCAAGTAGTCCAGCGGATCTTCTAACTGGGGTGGCAGAGTGCTGTCCAAGTAGGCCACCACCTGTTGGTTCAGGGTCTGCTCCAGGTCCTGCTGCTGCTGGCGACTGCCCTCCTCACTAGACGGATGGAGGAAGATGCTCATCAGTGACTCCAGACTTAGGTTGCTGCTGATGGAGTTGGTACTGCTCCTACCCCCCCCACCTACACCCAGCAGCCGCGGCAGTAGTACGTGAGCGCTGAAGAACCCCCCGGTAAGACCTATCAGAGGAGGGACGATGCCGCACATAGGCAGCGGCCAACTGACTACGGAGGATTTCCCTATAGTATTTGAGTTTGTCCTCCCTCTCAATAGCTGGGAAAAAGGCTCCCATTTTGGACCGGTAGCGAGGGTCCAATAGGGTGGAGAGCCAGAAGTCATCCCTCTGCCGGATGCTGGCTATTCGGCTGTCACTAGCCAGGCAAATCAGCATGCTGCGGGCCATCTGCACAAGTGACTCCGAGGGGCTCCCTGCCTCCATCTCCACTGTATACTGCCACGGTGCTTGCGGGTCATCTGCCTCGTCTTCCTCATCTCCATCTACCTCCTCCAGCTGCTCCTGCTCCTCCTCTCTTGTCACCTGGGTAGAAAATCCACTCATTTCACCAGACAATGCTTCTGCTCCAATGTCCTCCTCCTCCTCCTCCATTTCAGTCCCCACCGGACTCATGTGGCCGCGAGATGTAGTCGCCACGTCTCCAGTCCCCTGCCCAGACAGATTTTTCAGCATCTGTTCCAGGACATGAAGCAGTGGAATGACGTTATTCATCCCGTAGTCCTGGCGACTGACAAATAATGTGGTCTCCTCGAATGGCCTCAACAAACGGCAGGTGTCACGCATGAGCTGCCACTGGCTGACATCAAAGTTACACAGGGGAGTACTCCTGTCCGCCTGGATCATCAAAAAATCGTTAATGGCCTTTTTCTGTTCATACAGTCGGTCCAACATGTGCAGGCTGGAATTCCAACGGGTGGAAACATCGCATATCAGAGTGTGTTGGGGGAGGCCGTTCTGCCGCGGAGGAGGGTGTTCTTGGCTTTGTAGGAATAGATGAAGTGCATGCACAGTTTCCTGGCCATTTTCAGAATCTTCTGATGATCGGTGGAAGACTTCAGGAACCTTTTCACAACCAGATTGAACACGTGCGCCATGTAGGGAGCATGGACCATCCCTACTCGGTGCAGCACGGACACCATGTTACTCCCATCCGTCACCATGGCTCCGATTTGCAGTTGGCGCGGAGAAAGCCACACATCGATTTCTTGCTGCATGACGCAGAGCAGTTCCTCCCCTGTGTGACTTCGTTCGCCGAGGCAAGCCAGGTGTAGAACTGTGTGACACCGCTATGCCCTACACATGTGGTATGATGGAGCAGTACTTGTGGAGGCTGAGATGGTGGTGGTGGAGGAGGAGGAGGAGGCGGACATTGGCACAGGAGCCGCAGTTTGACAACGTGGACGAGTTGTTGGTGTGCCTGGGCCGGAAGCACATTCACCCACTGGGCCGTAAAGGACATGTACTGGCCCTGACCATAGTTACAGCTCCAGACGTCCGCGCTGCCGTGCACCTTGGAACAAACCGATAAGCTCAAGGACTGGCCCACCTTCTGTTCTACATATTTATGAAGTGCTGGTACTGCCTTTTTGGAAAACAAATTACGGCTTTCAACTCTCCATCTCGGCTCGGCACAAGCCATTAGTTCTCTGAACGGTGCAGAGTCCACCATTTGGAAAGGGAGGGACTGCAGTACCAACAACGTGGACAGGAGCACAGTCAGCTTCTGCACCTTAGGATGGTTGGACGCATACTGCTGTCTCTTTGCAATCGCCTCGCTGAACGACTGCTGGCGCCATGAGTAGCGAGGAGCAGGAGCATATGGACCGGGAGATGATGTCAAAGAGAAACAGCTCCCTTCTGCAGAGCTGGTGGAGCCTTGACTGGCTGCAACGGCATGCGTGCCACTGGGCGCTGCTGCTGCTGCTGTTGCTGCGGCGGCAGGATGGACCACCACATCTGAGCCACGTTTCTCTCAGGCCACCGGATGGTGACGCTGCATGTGTTGACGCAGGGCCATGGTGCCAAAGTTAGCTCCCTGGCCACGCTTCACTTTCTGCCCACAGATTCTACATATACCCATATTCGGCTCCTCCGGTGTCTTAGCAAAGAACTGCCACATATGATGGAATATATGATGTTTGTGGAAAAGGAGCCAAATTTTCGCAGTGGGACCGCTGGATGGATAAATCTTGAGAGGAGTGGACAACAGGAATAGGCGCTGGCAGCGGCCGATGTATAGAGACTCGCGGTCCTTTTCCACAAACATCATATATTCCATACATCCCTATTCTCAGACATTGCTCTACAAGGTGATCCGGCTGAGAAAGGCTGTGTAACGGCCGAAACGTTCCTACATGGTCACCACTTTCCTTCAGCCATATGTCAAATATATGATTAATAATTTTTGTATGGAAATAAGGCCTCTGTAACTATACTTTGTAAATGTATATATATTCACCTATAAAGAATTTTCAGAATTAATGAGCATAAATCCAAACGAGTGCTGTGGAATCTTTATCCTTTATGATTATTGAGTTAAAAGTACTCTTTCCACTTAGCACCCCTATCCATATCATTCAAGTGCACGTACTTCTTTTCAAACTCTCCACATCTATACTTTGCCGCCTACTGCAAGAAGCAGGGGATATTGGCCCCATTTCTTCGCTGCCAAGAAGCTGCTGACTGCCTTCCTCAAATTGTTCATCCTCGCTATATAGTGGCGCTGAGCCCAGACCATATAGTAGATCTCTGGCTGAGGGAACCGGATGGGACAGAGGCGGGTTGAGGATAGGTGATGCCGCTGACCCACTCCCGGGCCATGCCAACTAAGGGTTGTGTCTGAGGTTCCCACCCACTCTTGGCTGGGGTTGTCAGATGTTATCTGGGATGAAGTGGATGACCTAGTCAAATAATCAAGAACCCTTGGGTTGCTAGTCAGCACACGGCCGCTAGATGATAGCGGCAGTTGTGGCGTCACCGAGTGACCCCTGCTGCGACGTCCCCTTGCTGTGCTGCGACCTGGGCCTGGAATGTTTGTGCCTCTGCCACTCGCAGGTGAAGAGCCTGCCACCTCTCTGTCTGAAATACTGTTTGTTCTAAAATGTACAGACACTGTTTGATGAAGATATCTGTATATGATAAATACACACCCTGTATTTGACTCCAAATAAACCCACTAAGAAGCTTGGGTAACCCTTGTATATAAATTGCACTCCACAAATGGGCAGGAAAAATTGACTTGTATGTGCCGTTTAAAAACTCTGTCTATTTTACTAAATATAAAAGCACAAACAGGCTTAATTAACCTTCGGATATGAATTATGCTACAGAATTTCTTCTGTAGTGGTGAAAAACAAAGTTTCTTTTACTGAGTAGAACTGCAGAAAAACACTTAGTTAACCCTTGGATGTAAATTGCGCAAAAGAATTGAGCAACCAAAAAACTACGAGCTTTGTAGCGTGTTAAAATGGCGTGTTTTTTACGCTACACAACAAGAGGAAAACTTGTAATTAACTTTCGCTTGTGAATTATGCTACAGGAAAAATTTATTTTTTGCCAGTGAAAAAGAATGGTTATTTTAATGACAACAGCAGCAGAACAATGCTTAATTAACCCCTGGATGTAAATTGCGCAAGAGAATTGAGCAACCAAAAACTACGAGCTTTGTTGCTTGCAACATTGGCGTGTTTTTCCCCCTACACAACAAGAGGAAACTTGTAATTAACCTTCGCTTGTGAATTATGCTACAGGAAAAATGTATTTTTTGCCGGTGAAAAAGACGGTTTATTTTAGTCACCACAGCAGCAGAACAACGCTTAATTAACCCCTGGATGTAAATTGCGCAAAAGAATTGAGCAACCAAAAACTACAAGCTTTGTAACGTGTTACAATGGCGTGTTTTCTACGCTACACAACAAAAGGAAAACTTGTAATTAACTTTCGCTTGTGAATTATTCTACAGGAAAAATGTCTTTTTTGGGCGGTGAAAAAGACGGTTTATTTTAGTCACCACAGCAGCAGAACAACGCTTAATTAACCCCTGGATGTAAATTGCGCAAAAGAATTGAGCAGCCAAAAATGAAGTGGTATTTGTATTGTAAAAACGCTGTTTCTTTAAATGAATACAACAGGAACAGGCTTAGATCACCCTTGGATATTCAATGTGCTGTGAGCAGATAGCATTAAAATGTATATGCAGCTGCACTGGACGCACACTGTACTTCATATCCAATATCCCACAAAATCAGAAATAGAACGTTAAGAGAAGCAGTCTCTGAGACAAGCTGAGACACCCCCCAAAAATCGCTATATAAAAATGAGTTCTTTAGTATCAGCTATCATAAGCAGCCGCGGCAGCACCTTCCCTAATCAGTACAGTGAGAGCGGTATGAGCTCCCAGCGTCGCGCCCGGACTTATATAGTGCGGTGACGTCACAGAATCCCGCCGGTCTCTGATTGGCTTCATCTCTGCACATGTCATGCAGGCTATGCCCTTCTTCCTCGCAGAGTGCTTTGCCCCATGTAACGCCATGTGCTCGCAGCCATTTTATCAATCAAAAGCACACTTCGTTCACGCGAAGAACCCCAAACTTCGACTTCGTTCCGAACCGAAGTTTTCCTGAAATTCTAAATGAATTCCACTTCGTTAGAATCAATTTGCCCATCTCTACTGGGAACCCACAACAAAATTGTGGGGTGTCATTTGGTTGTCATTGCAGGCAGGGTCCGAATAAAGGCCATCATGGCTGCTATGTTTGTATTCGTATTACACCCTGCCATAGCCAGCTAATAGGATATCAATGAAATCACTATATACTTCAATACATTATCACTGCAGTATATAATACAAGAGATCACAAATTATTGTAAAAATGTTTTAAATCTAAAAGAAAAACACAAATTTAAAAAACACCCTTATACATTTAACATTTAAAACAAAGTAAATAATAAAAAATTTACATAATTGGTACTAAAGTGTTCATAAAGGTGCAAAATAATAACATATAATGTTATGCATCTTGCGTAATTTTTTTTTTTTTCAAAGAACTGTGGGTCTTTTATCATGAAAAACAAAAGGTTGCGGAAAAGTCACAGATTCCCAATTGGTACTTACAATAAGCATTTCCCTGCAAAAAATGAGCCACCATATATTTCTACCCAAAGAAAAAAAAAAAAATAGTGTCAAAAAAGGATTTTTTTTTTTTTTTTAAATAAAACCTCTATTTACCGACATCTGATGTAAACTTACATCAAAATGCCAGTAAAAAGCTGTGAATTGGGCTCACTCGCTGAGCCTGCTCTGTATCTGTTGGGTGCTGGCTTTCAATTACAGCGGACACCATCCGCTAAAAATGACAAAAAATTTAATTAAGAGTTTAAAACACCCCCCTTTTGCCATTTACCCCCCAAAAATATTATAAATTTACCCCGTATGCTGAATACCATAGAAAAAAAAAATGAAAAAGCCAAAACTGTGGTTAGAATAAAAATTGATCAAACTGCATGTATGCTAAAAAGATAACAATAAAAACTACACTTAAACCCTTCATAGCAGACTATGAAGACATAAAAAATGCAATTTTTATAGACACATTTCTATTGTGTAAAAGTAAACATAACATAAAAAAACTGTATAAAATGTATGTCATTGCAATTGTACCGACCCACATAGTAAAGTTATCTTGGCATTTACACTGCATGGCCTAATGCTCACACAAACAGATGGAACACACCCCTAGATGGAATTCCTGAGGGGTGTTGAATCCAAAATGGGGTGACTTCTGAAAAGTTTCACCTGTTCTGTTACTTTGGGATTTTGCAGTAATGACAATGTGCATTCAATTTTTTTACAATACCCACACTGTGGGGCACAGTAGTCCAATCCGTGCCTATGGTCACCTGGGCCATGGGGTAAAGCTTTGTGTCTCTATGGATACACATTACCCTCAGCCTCTTCCAAGGGAATAGCGCATGAAGGAGTTTGGCTTTTACCAGAGTCACCAAGCTCTCCGAGTCCAGTCAGTTTAGTGCCATTCACCGACACTTGGTACACCTGCGTTCTTTCCCCAGGGCTGGATTTAACGCTGCATGTAGGGTGCACTAACCAGAAGCAGTGCCGGCCTATGGAGCATGCCATAGGTTCAGAGGTCTCTGGACATTGGGCAGCAACGGAGCTAGAGAGAGTGCAAAGATGTGCAACCAAACTTATAAGAGGAATGGAGGATCTTAGATATGAGGAGAGGTTAGTAGAATTGAACTGTTACGGCAGGAGTAGTGGATCCACTGGACCACCACAAGCGATGGTAACGGCCACGCCAGGAAGTGGGGTCTAAGTAGGTCCTGGTTTTCACCAGAGCCCGCCACAAGGCAGGATGGGCTTGCTGCGGCGGGAGTCCTACCAGGTCGCTACCCCTGACGTTACGGGCTTGCGGTGGCGGCCAAGGTGCAGTGTGGTACCAAATTGAGAGACGGAACTTGTAATCTGGGACAGGCAGGCAGGTCAGGGCTGGCGGCAAAGGTTCGTGGTCAGAGGACGTAGCGGTAGGTCGGAAACACGGATAATTTATGAATGCACTAGGAACACTTTCTTTACGGTACTGGGCACACATAGAGCTGGCCAGGAAGTGTCGGGGGTGGTACTGTTATATAGGGTCAGCGGCCGGCAATTAGCCAATTACCAGCGTGCTGTCCCTTTAAATCTGTGAGAGCTGCCACGCGGCCGAGAGAAGCGAGGAGACTGGAGTGCAGCTAGGTAAGTTCTCGTTCATGGGAGAGAGAGTGTGCCTGCGGCCAGACATGCGGACCGCGGCGTCACTCGTCCCCGAAGCAGGGGGACAGAGGGGACATGGGTGCAGCCCGACCTGCGGGCTGTAGGGCCGGCCGTGACATGAACTTAGTCTTGAGAAAAGACGGCTTTGGGGGGACATGATTAATTTATATAAATATATAAATGGTCCCTACAAAAATTATGGGGAAAAATTATTTCAAGTAAAGCTCCCTCAAAAGACAAGGGAACATTCCCTTCAGCTAGAGAGAAAAGGATTCAATCTCCAGAAGAGAAAAGCATTCTTCACTGTAAGAACTGTAAATCTGTGGAATAGCCTGCCTGAGGAGCTGGTCACAGCAGGAACAGTTGGGAATTTCAAGAAAGGCTTAGATAACTACCTGAAACTGAATAATATTAATACATACATAACCATGTAATATTCTGGATCCTGGCTGGTGGTGGCTCTGGGGTCAGAGATGGGGTCTTCCTTGGAGCACATTGGTTCTTGCCTTGTGGGTTTCAGGGCACTAACGAGTGGGGAGGCTGGGTTTAAAATCCTTCTCTCCCTCCCTTCGCCCACTTTTTCCCCACCCTTGGTTGAACTTGATTGACACGTGTCTTTTTTCAACCGTACTAACTATGTGACTATGTAACATGACTCAGGGTCCGACATCTCCAACAAATAATTTCATGGCAAGGATCCCTTAACCTGGGATCTGAGAACGTCCCTCCAGAGTGGATTTGGACCTTTTCTTTGGGTTGTCAGCACCAATCTTGGCACCCCAATAATGTGACCTCAACTTCCCCGAGTCACTCAGAGAGTGATCCATGGCCAAATATCTGTCCACAAGACCATCTGCATTCTGAGAGTCCCTCTATGCCTCCCAACACTGCATGAACTTAGGAAGCAAATGAATATACCAGTCCATGACGACACATTCCACCATTTGGGCAGAGGTGCAGGTCTCTGGTTGCAGCCACTTCTGCATGAGATGGAATAAGTCAAACATCTGGGAATGTGGCGACTTGTCCTTACTGTATCCCAAGCAATGCCCTTGTTGCACCTGGACTGCATAAGTCACACCTAGATGTGTCAATATTTCGTCCTTTAGCTTTCCATAATCCTTTGTGTCCTGACTTGTCAGGTCATAGAAAGCGTATTGTGGTTCCCCGGTGAGGTAAGGGGCGAGGATCTTGGCCCACTGCTCTCGGGGAACTTCTCACATACATGCTCTTTGCATTAATAGGGATCGTGCCAGCATCTGAAATACCAATTGGTGGGGGAAGTTGAGCAGGTTTGCAGTTCAAAGAATATAGTTTTATCCACAATCTTGCAACTCAAAAACATAACTTATTTTCGGCATATAATGCAACAATTGTGAAATAATAAGTCCTTTATCCAGGCAGGCAGGCAAAGAACATAAATGAAAAGTCTCACTGACAAATGCAGCAGGTCCTCAGGCCTATATAGCCTCACAGCTCAGACAGCAAACAACTTTTAGTTTCAGGTACACAACCCTTTCTGACCTGAACCAGCTGTCTTTTATCTGGCTGGTAAGGCTTGGACTGGAATATTGGAGCGACCTTTCCCACCCAGGCTCTTTGGCCACTCTATTAAAAAAAACTGACCCGGACTACAGCAGAAAAACTGCTCAGCAATAATAGTTGTCACTGACATAACATATGAGTTTTTATATTACTGATGCCAGCCTCCTCGGTGATATACAACTTCCATATAGGACTGCCCCTTCGACTATTCTATAATAGGGTACAACCAAACTTGGAATAAATTGCATAACAAAATTTCAGTTCTTTTTTCCAGGATTCCTTGTAAAAATTAAACATTTTCAGCTAAAATTGATGATTGTTGTAAACATTTTTTTTTTCACTGCCTAAAGCTAAAAATGTTTGTCTAACACCTGTGGGGTCGATATACTCACTACACCCTTGGATATATTCCTCAAAGGTTGTAGTTTCTAATATGAATTTTTTTTAGGGGTGTTTGTTACGTTTTAGCACCTTATGGTGTCCATAAACCTGGTATGGCGCTTAAATAAAATCATATTGAAAATAAGACCTCAAAGTTCGGCAGGTGCTCCTTCTATTCTGAAACTTGTGGTTGAGCTAAATGTATCTAAAAACGGCACAATCTGTGGAATGGATGTATTGTATTTCCCTTTTAACATCTACAGTGTTCCAGTGAATAATGGATAAAAATGTAAAATCTGCAAAAGTGAAATTTTGAAATATCTAATGGGTTAACAAACTTCCTAAACACTGTTTTAAATACTGTAGTTGCTTATATGGGGTAATTCATGAGGTTATCTAACATACAGGCCCAACAAAGTCACGTCAGAATTGGACTGGGCCCCCCAAAAAATCTTTGTTGCGTGGAGGTTCCGGTTCGACTAGATTAGACGGCAGCACGATTGGTGGCAGTGAGAACATGCAAATAAAGAACCTATGCAGGTGAGGAAAAGTTGTAATTACCATCCAAAAGAGTAAACTGGATATGTGGAACAACTTATTGAAGTGAATTTGTCTCTAAGAGTGACAGAAAAAAAATTGAGAGGCTAAAATACTTAATTTCTTTCAATGGCTAACTGAAAAGATGAGGACAGCTTGCAAGCAGGGGCATAGCTAGAGGAGGTGCAGAGGACTAGATTAGATGGCACTGCCATTGGTGGCAGCAAGTACATGGCAGTGGGGATATGGAGGTTCAGGATAATAGGACTTAGTATATATGGTGATAGTACAGGTGGAGGCATTTAAAAAAATAAAGATTTGGAGGACTACAAGGAGGAAGAGTAAGAGGTGTATGCAGTACACATCAAGGTCATACAGGTGTATATTTCAAAATAACATTTAGCTGTAAGACTTGTAAATCTAGCTGTTGACAGCCGTAGTATACAATTTGTAGAAGCAGCAGGCACAGGAACTACAGACATGAGATGTAGTGTAGTTTAAATATGTATTTCACATTGTCAAGAAGACATGCTTCAGTTTACTAGTCAGTGACATGGGCAACTGGGCGAACAAAATGGTCAGAGATCCATGCTTGATTCATTTTTGCAAATGTCAAAGATGTACATTGCCAGGGGAAAGTCCGATACGTTTGTCGGTTATCACCCCGCCAGCTGTGCTGAATGTGCATTCCGAGATAACGCTGACTGCTGGGATAAAACTTCGATGGTGTGTCAAGCAAGCTCAGGCCATTCATCCAGTTTGGACACCCAGAAGTAGAATGGGTCCAGACTAAGTCCAAAAACATTTATGTTGAGCCACAGGTAGTGATGGACCATGGTCTTAAGGCGGTCTCTGGGTGTCTGAATGCTGTCCTGCCTTGCAGGCATTGGTGAGGTGGCAAAAATCGATTGCCAAATGTTGCCCAGTAGGGTTCTGCCACACTGCCTACTGCGGCTATTTGATATTCTACTGCTGCCATGTTGCTAATGTTGTTGTACCAAAACATAAGAATGTGAAGACGCAAAAGATGTCTCGAGTTGGTCAATGAGCACTGTCTCAAAATCCTGTATTCTATTGTCAATTTGTGTGGGTAGAAGGAAATTGCTCACTTTTGTCTTGTAATGTGGCTCAAGGAGGGTGGCCATCCAGTAATTGCTGTTCATTTTTATTGCCTTGATGCGTGGCTCATGTTGTAGGTAATGTAGCATCAAAGCACTCGTGTGAGATGCTGACGGGATCTCCCAAGCCTCGGGGTCGAGGGGCAGTAACAGGATCTTCCTCCTCTTCTTCCTCTTCCTCCTCCTGTTATCTGTGCCAACCTCTTACCACTGAAGGGTAATCAGTACTGGTGGTGTCCACCCTTGCCTCCTCATCCTCCTCCACTTTCTCATCCTGATCATCAACAGAGCCCTGGCTAGCCTCATGCACTCTACTCTGTGAGCTGAACTGCTGTCCTGCACCTGCCCTCGACCTAGAACTGCTGCCGACGGACCAGCTTCCTTCCCCTCTTCTGAGGGCATCAGTGATTGGGCATCAGAGAAGACAAAATCATCCTCTTTGGCCTCTTGATCTTTTGAAATGCCTTCTGTCCCCAACCACATTGTGTCATCAAAGAGCTCTTCAGAATATGGATTATTTGGAGTGGTCTGTATATTGGGTTGTAACATTCGTCCCGTGTTTGCTTCAGGTTGGACTGATGATGATGATGATATTTGTGGCTGTGACTGAGAGGAAGAGGAGGTAAAACCGCTGGATGCAGGGTCTGATAACTACTGAAGAACAGATTTGTGATGTTCTTCAGTAATGAGATGCACAGGGAACTGAGCAAACGATGATAGGCCTGACGGTCCTGCAACTGGCGATGTACTCGCTTGTCTGTTTTCCGGAGCAGTTGAAGGAGTGCCTTGTCTCGTACCTCTATCTATACTTCCTATGCCCCTCTCTCCATGTTCAACGGTATAATGGTGTGTTATACAATTACTGAACCCTCAAAACTGCAAAAATAAAAACTTTTCTCCACTCAGAATAATTTTCACCAACCAATCAACCAACAAACCACAAATGTTGCAAAATAACAGCTTCTGGGTGTTGGGAAAGATGCAGCCAGCAATACCAAACTCCCTAAATATTGCTGTCTATGATTCCCTAAGCTTGCTGCACACCCCCTAACTAACTACCTAACTAATCTAAATAGCAGCTTTTCATGTCACTAATAAACAAATCTTGTGGCTGCATGCAAGCAAGCAGACAGAGAGCAGTCTGTACAGTGCAGAGAGTGAGCTTAAAATGGCATTCAGAATGCAATACAGTGAAATATATATAACATGGTCATGTGATTTTAGAAGCCATTGACAGCCCTACATCTCAGCGATGACATTTCTGATACTTCTCTGTGCTCTGCACTGATTGGATGGTCGACAAAAATGCAGAAAGGCGCTGAACACTATTAAAATTCTGTGTCGAACACCCCACGAACTCGAACATTTACCAGAACGACCAGTAAAATGTTCAATTTCAGTTTGAGAAATTGAGATGTTCAACTTGAACTTAACTTTTCTCGAACGGTTCGATCAACACTATTTGGGACCACCACTATTGTGATTGTCTTTGGCCAAATAGTCACACCCTCAGTGACCAAATTCTTATTAACTATCCAGTGTATAAGTCATAGAATGTATTTGTGGAACAACCCCTTTAAGTGTAGGTTATACTGCAGATCCCATAATGTCACATTTACTGTAAAACACCTTTTTTTTGTTTTAAGTATATCTCCTTCCATTTGCTTTAGTTGCAGCCTTTGTGTATGGATGATAATCATCCAAGTACTGATTTTTTTTGGTGAATCCACAGAAGCATATAAAGCAAAATATGGTGACGATGATGATTGTTGTACATTTGGGTTAATGCAGATTCAACATAATAGGAACAGATTATTGTCTGAGTGCCTGATGCCCATGAAAAATCTGTTTTAAGTCATCTAAGGCCGTGTTCACACGGCTTATTCCCGACGGATTTGTGCGCCGTATTGAGCGCACAAATCTGCCGTGAATAAGGGGCGGGACGGGGGCGGGGCCGGAGCGCGGCGGGGGCGCCGCTCCCGGCCCCATAGACAATGCATTGTTTACACCGCATCCGCGCCGTAAATAATGTGCATGTCACTTTCTCCCCCCGCGGCGGATTCGCCGAGCGGGGAGGAGCAACGGATTCCACTGTTCTCTATGAGAGCAGTGGATTACCGTAATTGCTGCCGCGGATTTGCGCCATACTGACGCGCAAATACGGCGGGCAGTACGGCGCCAATACGCGGCAGAATAAGCCGTGTGAACGAGGCCTAAGGGTGACATGCATGTGCACTGCTGCACCAGAAGTCTGGCATCTTTTCAGCCTGAAAACTGGTGCAGCCCTTTTCACTATATTTTAATGAGACACACTCCAATATTAGGCACACTCCAAAGCACTCGCGGCACTTTGTAATGTGTCTGAGATCAGGGGGCTTGCTGGAGGCGTGTCACACTACAACAGTACGAAGGTATACATGTATGACTTTTGAACAGCAAATCCAGGTGCATTTCTGCTGAAACAGGTAGACCACTTTAAAAATGGTTTACCTGAGCCAGAGGTGTCACTTAGTAGCTAGAAATCGGTAAATCTATGACCCGCAGTAGAACAGGTTCAGGCTCCTTTACGCTACTAATGTGCGCAAACAAAAATGACACCTGGGTGCCAAAAACCATACATGTCGTCTAAAATGTCTAAAATTGGTGCATAATAGATTTATAGAGATATGCTTTTAGTAGGGGTCTTTTTTATCTGTATTTTTATCATTTTATAATTTTTTCCTCTTGCTAACTTATTATATACTGTATGTATTTATGTTAATTTTATTGTTGTTTTTTTTTTGTACTATGGGTGCATAAGCTAGCATGTAAAATGTTTTCTATGTGTTTACTGCTGTCCTCATACACTGTACAGATTACTGATTACAGTGATCTAATGACAACATCCCCTTAGACCCCTGTTACAAGTGTTCGGCATACCAAAAAGGCATGTAATGTGCTTGAGTACCTCAGAGTCCCTTTAGGGCTTGAAGTTCCTTTGATATAAAGAATTATGTCATAACATCTCCTAGCAACAGCCTCAATATAAGTACTGGTTTCAGAGCTTGTAGTGACAGTGAACTAATTACATATTTGAGTTTGCTGTCACTATACATGATGGAGTTGTCTGTGCTCCAGTCCAATCCCTCCAACATATGCAAAGTCCATATAACCATCAAAAAATCACATCAATTAATGGGCCTCTGATCCAGCAACCATTCCATTAGCCAAATAGTTTAACTATAGTAAGTGGGAAGGGGTTTCTTCAACAAAATCTCATTTACGTACAATTTAGTTTCATTCATTTAACTTACAGGATTATATTTGTAATAAATCATAAGTATCATTAAATTGTATCATATTTTAGGAAATAAACATCACTTTTTGAAACTGATCATTTATTGTAGTGGACACATTCTTTTTTTTTTTGTTACAAATAGAAGTCATTGTAATTTTAACAACAGGCGAAACAACCACTCAGTTGTAAATGCTCCTGGGAGAGAATACCCAGAGCCTAATAAATCATGTGAAATAATAAAGGCAATGAGCATTTGTCTTCCAAACCTTGTAAAGGAATATAATATAACCAAGGATTATACTGTTACTGTGGTAATAATCACAGCTCAAGGCTAAAAGGTGCCATTTTTCTGGCTAACCATTGAATCTCTCATCTGTGAAGAACATACGTCTTGATATTAAGATTTGCTACTTGATACATATTATAAATACTCTGTGACCACAAAAAAGTCATGTATTTGCTTTTTCTTTCTGTCTTTAAAATATAAATGTAAACATCCAGAACTGCATAAAGTATTGCAAAATGTGATGAAAAAAATATAATGTATTATTAACCCTAGAGACATTTGAACTTCCTCTTTAAAAACAGAAAAAATAATTAAAAGTGTTTTTTTTCTTTAATTTCACAGTGACAAGTGCAGACAAAGTGAATGTAGGGTTAAGCGAGTTTGTGCTTTTTATTATAGGTGTTTCTTAATTCTAGCTTCCTATTACTATAGTTTTTTGTTTGCCCAATCATTTACACCAATTATAGGTGTTAGTACACTATCTGAAAGCAAGGTGTAATAGAGGGAGAAAAGCTGAGCTCTGTGATATAAAGGTTTATATGATGTGGAGCAGGATTTTTTTTTTTGTAGAACTCAGAGAAATTACTGATAGAACTTCTTAAGAGAGAGTGGAAGCCCTTCTGACCCTGCCCACATATAGTGATTGACAGCGTTCCCTTTATCAGTGTGTTTTACATTGCTAACTGTCGGTGAGTGGTATATGCAGTAGTTTCACATTCTTTTTTCTCTGCTTTTTACTCACAAATTCTGCTTAATTCATATAAACCTATATTTCACTGAGCTCAGATTTTCTTCTCTATCACATTCTGTTGTCAAATAGGGTAGCATAACCCACCTGCCAGGTTCCATTTAGAGAGATTATCATAAAAATAAATCCTCCCCAAAAAAACTCACAAAAACACTTTGTACCATACTGTATATGGTACAAATGCATATCTGGTAGAGTCCAAAGACATAGTTGTCTTTTCCCTATTCTAAAAGGAAAGGTCGCCTCAATAAATAGTTAGGAACACATGTATGAAAACTGTCTAGATGTAAGACTTTCTTTGCTGCCCATAGCAACCAGTCAGAGCTCCCCTTCCATTTCATATAATGCTCTGAAACAACAAGAGGGGATCTGTGATAGGTTGCTGTGGGCAACAAAGAAAGTCTTACACCTAGACAGTTTTCATACATATGGCCCTTAGAATTTTTTACTATAGGAGAAAAGTTTAAGTTTTTCAACAAAGGCAATGCTTACCTGTATGCATGCCAAACACAATACATCATCTACCGCTTGGTCTGGAGGATTCAAACCCATGCATACAAAAAAAAAAGGTAGCCTAGTCTGGAAGTGGGGTTAATAACCCAGTCAGTAACTGGTTAGAACAAAAGGCCACATGTATGAAAACTGTCTAGGTATAGCCTATCTTTGTTGCCCATGGAAACCATTTAGAGCGCTACTTTCATTTCATATAGTGCTATGTAAAAATAAAAAGAGAGCTCTGATTGGTTGCTGTGGGCAACAGAGAATGTCTTAGACCTAAACACTCTTCATACATGTCCCTCAAAGTTTGTAAATACATTGCAATACGTAAGCACAGTACATTGGTTTTCAGTGGTAACAGCTGCCTTATGATAACACAAATATGTAATGTTAAAACATAAGTCTTACTAGACTTTAATTGTTTCTTGCATGCAACATAAAACCTTTAAAGTATTTATTTTACTTGTTCGCTATTATGTGTAATGTTTTATGCTGTAAGGAGTTGTTGCTAACAACCACAGCTATCGTGTCTATTATTACAGTACTGTATATACCCAGAAAAATAACAAAACACTCATGGGTAGTGGTGTAAAAGATCAACTCGGACTCTTTTTCCCCATCCAACTTCTCTTCTCAGCTGGTTGTCATGCAGCGCACAACAGTCCATGCCTCAGCCCTCAGACACGCCCGTGTTCTTGCCTCTCAGACCCAGTGCCATCCTCAACATCCTCATCCTTTTCTCTCTGAGTGCCTCTATCCCCTGCTCTGAAACAGGCTCACGGTCCTCTCTGATTTAAAGGGCCAGCGGGTGCCAACCAACTTTCCTAGGAATCAATTGTGTTCTGTCTGTGTTTTTATTAGGACACCTCCCCCTTCCTTCCTTGACAGTTGCTGGTGTTCAGTAGTGATTTACTGAGCCTTATCCAGTTTGTTTCTTGTGTTGTCTGGTTTTGACCTTTGGCTTTCTTTTCTAACCACTCTCCTATTTACCGCTTTCCCTTACCTTCCGTTTCACTCCTGACTTCACTAGAATGCCACCTGCTTTGGCCCTCTGTCTGTATCATGACTATGTCTCTTTCTGTCCCTCCTTGGCTCCTATGCTGTCACTGCGAGCTACCATTTGAGTGCTAGGAACCTGGGAGTTCCCCGAAGTGAAGATCGAGCCTCCTTACGGGAGCTGAGTGTAGAGAGCCGAGCGGCTCCTCCTGAGGGTATGTTCACACGACGTAATTGTGGTGCATTTCAGCACATAATTACGCTGCAATACGCCTGAAATGCGCCCCACAATCACGGTAATTCATTAATTACCTCCATCTTAGAAGTGAAGGCCCACCCCCTCCCATACTTTAGAAGTATACACTGGCCAGCACCAACTTCTAAAATACACAGCGTATTGTGGCGCATAAAGTATGTGTCGCAATACGCCGTGTGAACATAGCCTAACTCTACTTCCTCTCTTACTTATTGTCAACTCTTGCGACTAACCCTGTGGATTCACCTTCCTGTCCATGACACTACTGACTCTTAGCTGTATCACAGACAATGTTCCCTCTATGTTTTTGTACCTAGGAGGCAATTGGGGACTTTCTTATTTTCCGTGGACTACATCAAAAAACTTCAACAATGTCTTAATATGTACAGTTGAAACCAGAAGTTTACATACATTATATAAAAAATACACATATGCATGTTTTTCTCACTATCTGACATGAAATCAGAATAAACCTTACCCATTTTAGATTAATTATAATTACCAAAATTATTTATATTTGCCAAATGACAGAATAATGAGAAATAGAGAATTTTCTAAGGCATTTTTATAACTTTCTGCAAAGTTAAACGTTTACATACAATTCATTAGTATTTGGTAGCATTGCCCTTAAATAGTGTTACATAGTTACGTAGTTTGTAAGGCCGAAAAAAGACAAGACGTCCATCCAGTTCAGCCTGTTGTGCTTAAGTGTTGATCAAGAGGAAGGCAAAAAACCCCAGTGAGGTAGAAGCCAATTGTCCTCATTTTAGGGAAAAAAAATCCCTTCCCAACTCCAATCTGGCAATCGGAAAAATCCCTGGATCAACGACCACTCTCCAGAATCATAGTCACTTTAACCTCTTATATTATTGCACGCCAGAAAGGCATCCAGTTCCTTTTTGAACTCTGTTATTGAATTCACCATGACAAGTTCCTCTGGCAGAGAGTTCCACAGTCTCACCGCTCTAACGGTAAAAAAAATTCCTTTCTATGTTTATGTAGAAACTTTCGTTTCTCAAGAGGTAGAGGAAGTCCCCTTGTTTTTAGATACAGTCCTGGGTATAAATAAATCTTGGGAGAGATCTCTATATTGACCTTTGATGTATTTAAACATATTTATTATGTCCCGCCAAAGCCGTCTTTTCTCTAAACTAAATAACCCTAATCTTGCTAATCTTTCTGGGTATTGTAGTCCACCCAGTCCTTTTATTATTTTTGTTGCCCGCCATTGTACCTGTGCAAGCTCTACAATGTCTTTCCTGTGCACTGGTGCCTAAAACTGTACACAATATTCCATTTGTGGTCTGACCAGTGACTTGTATAATGGGAGAATAGTGTTCTCATCATGTGCATCTGTGCCTCTTTTAATACACCCCATGATCCTATTTGCCTTGGCAGCTGCTGCCTGACACTGGCTGCTACAATTAAGTTTACTGTCCACCAGGATTCCCAAGTCCTTCTCCATGTCACTTTTACCCAGCGTTTTTCCATTTAACATGTAGTCATGTAATGGATTTTTCCTCCCCATGTGCATAACCTTGCATTTATCTGTTTTAAACCTCATCTGCCATTTCTCTGCTCAGGTCTCCAACTTATCCAGATCCCTTTGTAATAACACATTATCCTTTATTGTGTTGATTACTTTACAGAGCTTCGTATCATCTGCAAAGATCTATATTCTACCATGCAATCCCTGTGTAACATTATTACTGAAGATGTTAAAGAGGATAGGGCCCAAAAATTGAGCCCTGTGGTGTCCCACTAGTAACAGGGATCCATTTGAGTATGCACTGTTAATTACCACCCTTTGTTTTCTATCTCTGAGCCAGTTTTACCCACTTGCACACATTTTCCCCCAGTCCAAGCATTCACATTTTGTTTATCATTCTTTTAGGTGGCCCCGTATCAAATGCTTTAGAAAAATCTAGATATATGACATCCAGTGCGTCACCCCAATTCAGTCTAGAACTAACTTCCTCATAGAAGCTGATGAGATTGGGGGCGTGGCCTGACCAAGGATGTGAGCAGACCTGTGCCTGGTGAGCTCCCATCTACAGCTCCTTTCTGCAGCCCAAATAAACCCTTTACAACCATCCTGCTAACTAAAAAGCAACCATCTAAGGACATGTACATCAGACTTGTTATCCTGTGAAAACCTGGGGTCTGTATCTTCAATGGCACTGGATCTGAAGCAAAATAACAACTCTGGGAACCTCTCACATCTACTAATGTAGGCTTGTAACAGCTACCCTTTCCAGGGCTGCTGCTGGCCTCACTGAAAACTGCCTACAAAGCCACTGCAGCACATGTCCTGCTTTATGTAAAAGTTTATCTGCCACCTTTTGGAAAGCACTGGTGCTCAAGAGACATTTTAGTGAGCTATTCAATCAGCAGTGCTGTGCTCAGTGTAACCCTGCAGTGCCCAGCATTCCTCCATTACCAGAACTTTCCTGCTGAGTCATGCTGCAATATCACCTCTGACAGCCTCACAATCTCAGTCTGAGACTATTATAACCTTTCTCTGCAGCCTCCATACAGCTCCTGATATAAGCACTTGCTGTTTCAGTGCACTGGACCCTGATACTTCTTGGGAAGCACTGGTGATCAGGAATCATTTTAGTGAGCTATTCAGTCAGCAGTGCTGTGCTCAGTGTCAGTTTAAACCTGAAGTGTCCAGCATCCCTCCACTGTCAGGACTTTTCTGCTAATTCCTGCTGCAGTATTATATCTGAAAGTCTCACCATCTAAGCCTGAGTCTATTATAGGCTTTCTCTGCATCCTCGATACACCTCCTGATGTAAGCACTTTTTACTTCAGTGCACTGGACCCTGAACTCACTCACAGTGCTCCTACACTCTCCTCTAGAGACTTTACCTGCATGTAGAGACTGTTTACAATCACTGTCCAGAAGTATCTTTTTTTCTGCTTCTTATTTAGAAGCAGCTTCATACTATCACTACCTGATAAATTAAAGGAGTTGTCTCATTACGAGCTTTCAGCCTGTCAGTGTCCCTGGTAAGTTGAACTGAGGGGCGTGCTTCTTGGTCTGTCTGTTCTGCTCCCTCTCCCCCCTCCCATCAGCACACAGGCAGCTACGTAACTTCTATACAGGGGGGGGGGGGGAGGTGGTTTTGCTCTCAGAGTTCACCCTTGTGTTGCCTGCCTAGGCTGTTACAGGAGAGGGCTGATCTAGGAGTGTAGAGAGGAATATGAAGCTGTGTGCTAATAGAGCAGAGGGGATGCATGTGTTCCTATATCCCCTGCTTAGCTTACAAGTCTCCACATCTCCAGCAACAACAAGGGAAGTGTTACTATACTCAGGATGTGTCCCTAATACAGGAGAACATAAAGTATTCACATGCCCCCTGATCTGTATAGTATTAGTATAGTCACAGTTCCAAAGACATATCATGATTATAGTAACAGACAGGGTCCACTGCTGTCACATCCATCTGTGTAGAGAGCAGGAGGAAGCAGGCACACACAGGGTTAATCCAGGCAGTAAGGACACAGACGCCAGAGTCCTCCTCCCCCTCCAGAAGCATTCTGTGCGGGAGGGGCTCTCTGCTCCGACCTGTCTTCAAAGGTGATGAGTCATTCAGACCTGACAGCCAGTAAGATAAGGATCAACAGGTCGGCTACTATAGAGATTTGAGGAGCTGATGTAGTAATACTAACAGGGCTAGCTCAAAATCAGTAGGACATTTGTAATGAACATATATTGCAAAGCTGCTTGTTTTTTAAAGATCTTTAAATTAAAACCCAATCATTGTAGCGAGACAACCCCTTTAAGGAGAACAGGAGGAAAAAGAAAACAACAACAAAAAACCCTCCTTCTACATTACAGCTTTATATCTTAATATCCAACTTCTTTCGCCCTGTCACAGTCTTTCAAATCCCGTTCCAGAAAAGGGAGGCCTAAAAGAAAAATCCCCAAAAACTAAGCCAATAAATTGCCAGAATTCTTTTTCTTCCTCATCACAGACCCCCTTGTCTAGAAGGGGGCCCCTTTTCCTCCCCCATCCTCCCCACTCCTTTTTCAAGAGAGAATCGTGGGCCCAAACCTTTTCTTTGGGCCCCCAACCTCCCCACCGTTGCAAGCTTTTTCCCCAAATCTTTCCACTTTCCCCATTCTATACAACTGACCCCCGAAGCAATGATGGGAGAATTGAGCAAATTTTTTCAGTCTTGCATCACAATGAGCCAGTTTAACTAAGTGTCAGAGTTTGCTGCCTCCATAAAGCCCTTTTCACGCCCTAGTGTATGGAAGAAAGGTGCAGCGTCTTTCAGCCAAGTCTCAACCTAAAGAAAAGGGCTCGCCGCAAAAAATTGTCCGGGGACCCAAATCGTTACCCCGGCGCCTAAAAACTTACCAACGCCTTATGGCTCTAGTTCTGCCGGGGTGTTAAATCAACAGGAGCTGATCAATAGACCGGATTACATAGATCACCAAAACGAAAAATCTACCACAGCAAGTCCGAGGACACTAGTGCTCGGATCCCATTTATTACAAAACAAAAGAAAAAACTTCTTAAGAGGCTCTCCACAAGCTGATATAAATTACCAGAAACGCTTCCAGACATTTACCATTTTCCTGACCTTTCAGCAGCTACCATGCTCAAAAAGACAGGAGTTCCAGCCTTACTCCATGCTTCTACGGGAAAAAAAGATATTCATACAGATGGGTTTCAAAGTCAAGCTTATCGTGTTAGAGTTGGTACCCTTTTCATTTGTAGCTCCACAAGAGAGGGCCTTATGTATTTAAAAAGCTGGGGGAAGTTGATCTCTCCTGGAAGAATCCAGTACTCTGTCCGTAAGAAAGCACGGCACATCCAAGAAGATCACCCCCTTGTGGTCCACAAAACCATTCCACAGTAGACAAGATCTTTGGACGGAATGTCCTTCAGTATCCTTTTGGTTGTGCTACCCAAGGAAGTCCTGATGGGAACTCTCATGCTTCACTCATTTTGAATTATTATTTTTCTTTTTTTATGGATATCTTTTCCTTCATTTTTCGGTTCATGGCAGGACTTTGCCCACGTTATTTTTTTTCCTTTATTGGTTTATTTAGGTTTCTTGCTATGACTTTTATTGCGATTGTTCTTGTTTTTGTTCTTGTTCATAATGTGGTTAAATTCTTACTCTTTTCTTTGTTGTAACCCTCTTTTTTTTCAGGTGTTTTTGTTACTAACAATGTAATAGTAGCTCACTGCGTGCTTCCCTACTTTCATCATGTCTTATTAATCTTCTTACATATATTGTTAAGGGATTTATAATTCGACCTTCAAACGCTCTTTGTACTTTGGAGTGATGTACTTAAATTGTAAGCAGAAATTATTTGATTGCAAGAAAAACATCTCACTTCTAAAGATCAACTAGATTGAAACATAAAAAATTTCCCTTATCATTTTCAAGCTCACTTCCTAAAAAAGAGCTGGTGTAGCAATTATAATAAAGCATTCTATTTCTATCTTCTTTTACAATCTTTTATTGACCCATGTAGATCGCTATGGTTAATTATTTGTTTGCTCTAATTATCTCCAAACCCTATTACCCTCACATCAATTTATGCTCAAAATGAGAAACAAATTACCTTCATAAGAAAGTTGTTACAACAGGCAAAGAGCATTAGAAGTGGTGGGTTGATCCTCGGAGGAGATTTCTAATTCAGGTTGTTTGTGCTTAATTTGGATAGGTCTGGCTTACGAATCTAAACCTTGCAATTGATCTTAATCATATTTATTAGAGAGACCTTCACCCCCATGACATTGGAGGTATTTACATACCACGGAGAGTGATCTATACTATTCTTGTCTGCCCCTAAAAATGTTACACTCTGAATTCGGACTTATTTTTACTATAAAATAGTTCTTAATGAGATCTTATCATCAGATTTGGATTATATCTCATGTCTGACCATTTCTTGCCCCTGTTGAAATGTGCCTAGAATCCAATAATTCGTTCCCCAAAATACATTATATTTGGCGAATCAATAATTTTCTTCTTAAAAATACAGGAGATCAGCTCATATTTGCATCTGAGATTAAACATTTTTTTTCAACTAACTTCTCTCGGTCTCTCTAGTAGATCCCTGTTGGTGTGCCCATAAAGCCTTATTAGAGTAATTTATCCTAGTAGCCAGAGTAGAGAAATAAGGAAACGCCAACAAGCCCTCTGTGAGTTATTGTCTAATATGAGAAACAAAGACAAACATTTAAACTTGATCACATTCCATCAAAAACAAAGACCTCCTAGTTGATTTGAGGAAAAATTAAGAACATATGTTTCTTTCACAATTATGAGTTCAACCTGGCCAAAATGGAAATGTGGAAATTCTATCTACAAGGAGTTTAGGCCAAGCAAACTGTTGGCGAAGCGAGTGAAAACAGGATCACGCCAAAAACCAGAATCACTCATCTCTTTCATACAAATGTGGTAAAATATATAATATCCAATTGACATTTCTTTTTCACTTCGCTGACTACTACTCTAATCTCTATAACTTACAAGTGTGCGAACATATCCTCCCACCCTATGAAGAAGCACATTAATCATTTCTTAAATTCTGTTAATCTCCAGTACTATTCTAGTGCCCAGCTAGCCGAATTGAATAGTCCCTTTTCAGAGCCGAGTCCAGAAAGCAATTCTGTATAGTTAAAACAAACAAAGCCCCTGGTCCTGATGGGGGACTTTCTATGAGTACTACCAACTCTTCTCAGACTTCTTTCTCCACTTTTAAAATTCACTTTGTATTGAGATAAGTTTTAAGAAAACAACACTTAAAGGAATCTCCTTGCCGGCAATTATAACTACAATCCAATACCTGGGAATGCTCCAGATCTAACCATCTAACTGTTAGACCCATTTTCCCTTTTAATTTCAGATATTAAAATATACGCAAGCTTATTTCCAACAGCCTTAATTCTTTAGTATCATCCCTGATCATAAAAGATCAAGTGGGCTTCTTCCAGGGAGGCTGGCTAGAGACGCTACAGGGCCTATTAGATCTTGTACAGATTGCTGGAACTTCAGTCTCAGATGTGGCCTTTTTGTTCCCTCGATGCTGACAGAAAAAGCCTTTGATAGGGTTAACTGGGTTTACATTTCCTCTGTACATTGATATATTTTGGCCTTGTCAGGTTTTATATTGGATGCATATAATGTCCCCAATCCACGCATTCAGCTCATGTCCTCACTTCCGGATTTATTTCTTCCCTTTTCGATATTTTTAAATGGCACGCGGTCAGGGATGCCTCTTTCACCATGATTTTTGTTGTTATGTTAGGAGGCCCCTTGCTGTAACATATTAGTGCCAACCCCCTTTTTTTCAGGTCTACGAGATTTTAATAATGTTCATCATAAATAAGCTTTTATGATGATGATGTGATGACTTTTATAACCACCGACCCTTCCTCTTCCTTTTGATAGAATTTTAAACTTATAAATTCTCTTTTCTACTCTCTTCCTTTTATACATTAAATAGATCTAAATTGTTCTGTTTACAGTGAACAATGTGTCAGATCAACAACTTAAACTAGGCATCTCTTGGGATTTAATTTGGCAGAGGAGACATGTTGAATTTTAGGCATTAAAGTCTCTCCTTACCAACATTCTAAACTTTTAATGATAATCTACAACCATTTTACAGTTTATTAGACTCGGTAATCAAACGTTACTTCCTCTCAAATTTGTCATGGACTGCCAGAATTAATGTTGTGGAAGATGTCTTTGCTTCCTAAAATATATTTTATGTTTGCGGGCTTTCCCTATTTACTTTCCTTCCCTTATGTTACGTAAATTTCAAACATTTTCTTGCAAAGTCGATGTGGAAGGCCGCAGGGCCTAGAATTAAGAAAATGACCTGGCTATTACTTTTAGTCATAAAAAAAGGTGGCCTAGCTGTTCCTAATTTGGCTGCCTAAAACTCTGCAATTATTATGGAGCGGCCTTTCATCTGTGGCTCCCTATCTGAAGATAATCTGTGACACATATTGAAAACCACCTCTTTCACTCCCAATCCTGTAAATCTAACATTTGTTTGTCTCAATATAGGTTGCCCCCCCTCCCAATGCTTCATTAGATCTCTATGATTATCTTCTAAAGCTATGGTTATATATGTAGTTACTATAATTGGATTTATATACAAAAGGAAAATCTCTCTACTATTTCCTTTCGTTTGTTGGAATTCCAACCTTGCGTTTCTTGCTTGGGGTTGAATTACAATATTATAATATCTATTGAGCAATTTTATAGATGACCAAGGGACTAAAACCTTTGAAGACCTGGCCACAATTACAATCTCCCTACCTCAATGTTCTTTCAGTATGTCATTCTTACGCTTGTGATACAATCTTTTAGTTGGCGCCACTCGTATACTTCTCTCTCAGAATTTCCACAACTTCATATTTAAAAAGATAGGTTATGAGAAAGGGCTCACCTTGCTTTTTTTCTTGATTCTTATGGGCAAGACTCCAAGGGTTTAAATATAATGCTCTACCATGACCAAATGGGAGGGAGAACTAAACCAGACCTTTTCCATTGAGCAATGGAAACCAGGCACACTCTATCCCCCCAAGGTTTTCCAAATGTTGCCAATCTTCAGAAACCATGCACTTTGATTCAACTTACGGGTGGTACTACCACCTACCAGACTTACCATATGTTACCGGGCTCTTCAATTTTGTTGGAAATAGATGCGGGCAGGGGGCAGCAAGGAACCAATGCTTCATGTCTGGTGGGGTGCCAAAATTTAAAAGTTTTGGTAAGGCATTGGCCTCTTATTACAGGAAGTAATTGGATCACTTTACAGCTTTCCCCAGAATTAGACACTCTTTAGATATAAACATTTTACTGGATACACCCTTGTTCACAGAACAGTTTCTTTTCACTTATTAATTGCCGCTAGAACTGTATAGCATATCACTGGAAGGACCCTAAGGCCCCTTCTATGACGGTGGTTATCCGCGTTTATAAATTTTAGCTGCGCCTGTGATACTAAGGTTGTTTGATTCCCCCTTTTACTCTCACAAAAAACGCTCTCTAGGGGATTCTTGGATTTCTCAGGTATACTCCTCTGAAGGGTTTATAACCCTGTATTATTGATTTTATGTTTCTGTCTACAATATTTGCTCATAATATAACCTTCGGTTAGATGTTTTCTGTTTTACTGCTTCCTCAATGCTCATCTGAACATAGTTTGATTTTACCTGATGATATCGAATAGTTCTACCATCTTTGTGTAAACCGTTGTTGAATTCTATCTTTGATTATATTGATTTTCATATCTGTTACATGTAATATCAATTAAAACATGTTTAAAGAGCTGTGAGATTAGTTGGTCAAGACCATCTTCATAAACCCATGCTGGGACTCGGGGTTATACAATTTAATTGTCATTGAGATAATACCAGGATAGCATCTTGAAGAAAAGCCTTCAAACATTTTACCCACACAGAAGTAAAGCGTCCGGCCTATAATTTCAAGGTGAGGAATCACTTTTTGAGTCATTTTTGATAGGTGGCACCACATTTTGCTATGCGCTATCCTTTGGGACATACCCTGTTATTAGGGACTGTCCATAATATTAGAATAGGGGCCTTCTATGACATCACTTAACTCCCTTAGGGGAACACGTGGGTTGTATACTATCAGGACCTGGGCATTTGTCTTATTTTATCTTCTTAAGACAGTGCTGCATTTCTTCTGGGTTAGACAAGAAACATGTAAGCTGGAGTTACCTCATCCTTCTGCTCATATCAACAGGAAGGCCATCCTCCTGTGTTAATTACAGTGCGAGAAAAAATAGTTTAATAGGATTTGCTTTTTTTTCTCATTGTCCTCTACCAGTCTCTCCCTCAGTACTTTTTAATAAGGACAACTTTTCTGTTTTAATTCTTTTTACTATTTATATAGTTAAAAATATTTTGGGGTTAGTTTTACTTTCTATGGCAATATGTCTTTCTGTCTCCAGCTTTGCTGCCTTTATCATTATTTTACAAACTTTATTTTTTTACCTATTCGTTTTTAGTGCCTCTTCACTGCGCTTCTGTTCTAGTAGATGAAACGCTTTCTTTTTGTTATGTATTGCCTCTTTTACATCCCTGTTGATCCACATTGGGTTTTTCCTGTTTCTAATTATTTTATTACCATAAGGAATGCACCCCTCATAGTGGGCGCCTAGGATTTTTTATTTTTTTTTAAATATCCCATTTATTATTTGTTCTGCCATTTTTAAACACCTTGTACAGTTTTGGGCCTCCCTAAGCAGAATAAAATTAGCCTTCCTAAAATTCAGTGTTTTTGTGGCTCCTTGACAAAAAACTCTATTGAAGGATAAAAGGAAATTTATTATATTATGGTCACTATTTCCTAGATGCCCCTCAACCTGGACCTTTGTTACTCTGTCAGGTCTATTAGTGAATATTAAGTCTAGAAAGGCCTTTCCTCTAGTCGGTTCCTGCACCATTTGGCAAAGTTAATTATCATTAGTTATTGTGATGTAACTGTTTTAGAAAAGTTAAGTTCTATTAGAACTTCTCGAATTTTTAGAACTCGAACTGAACCGAACATTTCACTGTTCATTTCAGTAAAGTTCTAGTTCTAGTTTGACGCGCCACTTTCAGTTTTATCTTCAGCGGCTTTCTGCACTTTTGGCGGCCATCCAATCACCTTTCTACACTTTTGGCAGCCATTCAATCAGTCCAGAGCACAGAGAAGTGTCAAAAACTGAGGTGTAGGGCTCTCAATGGCTACTAAAATCACATGACCATGTTATGTATATTTCACTGTATTGTTTTGTGAATACTATTTTCAGCTCACTCTCTGTACTTTACAGATTGATCTTAGTTAGATAGCATTTTCCTCTCCATAGACAGTAAAAGTTAGGGAATTTGGTATTGCTGGCTGAATCTTTCCCACAACCAAAAGCTGTTATTTGGTGACATTTACAGGCTCGCATAACGCCTAACTGTCATATACATGGATATATATTATACAGAGTGCTTGGATTTGCTAAATCATACTCTGTGCCCAAAAGTTCCATTTTTGAAGTTTTGAGGGTTCAGTAATCGTACAACACACTTTCTCCAAATCTCCTATGTTTCAAAGGGGTTTTTGGGCCCCCTAAAGAAGCAAGCCCCCATATCAGCTGCTACCGCTGCACCGCCTAGAGCTATGCCCCTGCCTGCAAGCTGTCCTCATCTTTTCAGTTAGCCATTGAAAGGAATGAAGTATTTCAGCCTCTCAATTTTTTTTCTGTCACTTTTTGAGAAAAATTTTTTCTTCACTAAGTTTTTTCCACTTAACTGTTATGGAGGGAAATTTCCAGTTTTCCCCCTCCTTTTATAGGTATAAAAATTAAAAAGAACATCTTTTTCCCTTTGATTTTTAAGGGGGTTCGAAGTTTGAGTTCAAATTTAAACTTCAACCAAACCAAAAAATTTTGAGTTCTAATTGAACTAAAAATTTTTTTCTGTTTCGTTCAACACTCCCCTTTTAACTGTTTAACTTGGGTCAAATTTTTTTGGAAATACCCCCTTCCCAAAAGGGCTTTTACAATATTTGGTAGGTTTTTTGGCCCTTTCCCCTGAAAAAACTAATTTTTAGGTGGGCCTTTGCTGCTTTTCTGCCTTTTTCGCTTTCCCCCATAAATTTTAAATAAAATTTTTTAGATCGGGGCTTTGCGAGGGCCACCCAAAACTTTGGGACTTGGAATTTTTTTTCCTGAAAATTTTAGCTGATTTTGATAGATTTTCCCATGATGTTACACACTGAAGCAGTGTGTTTCTGAGGTGCAATAAAAATACATCCGCAGGTGTGTCTCTAATTAACTCAGATGTTCCAATACCCCAAATCAGAAGTTTTTCAAAGACAGGGACATCATTTTTGGGCGGGTCCCGTTTTTTTAAAATTTTTTTTTAAAACCTAGTGTAGGTAAAATTTTTGACTTCCCAAAATAAAAAAAATTTCCCTTTAAAAAAAATCTCTCCCCCTTTTTTCTAGCTTTTTGGCAAATAAAAAAAATTTTTGCAAAACCTAATTGACCTAAAAGGGTAATTTTTTATTCGGGTTTTCAGGGTCAGATATTTAAAAAAAAAAATTGAATAGTGTTTTTTTAAATGGGAAATTGAACCCCTGGTTTAACTGTTTAAATACGCCCACATATCCATGCTAAATAAAAACCAAGGCAAAAAACTTCTGTACATCATTCTGGTCTTGCACAGCAAAGTTTATTGTTAACATCTCATGTATGAAAACTGTCTTTGTTGCCCATAGCAACCAATCAGAGCGCCTCTTTCATTTTTTCAGAGCACTATACTAAATTAAAGAGGAGCTGTTATTGGTTGCTATGGGCAACAAAATAAGTCTTAGAACTAGACGATTTTAATACATGTGGCCCAAAGTTCATACCATAATTTCTCTAGGACAACCTACATCTTTATTAGGACAAGTACATTGTCCCAAAGAAATGATGGTGTTCTTTTGTAATCCTTTTCCCGTCTATTGCTTTGTCTCTAAATTTTTTTGGAAAAAATTAACCCCTACTTTAATAGTAAGATGGTCCCAAAATAATTTATTTGCGGGGCAAAAATTTCCTTCCATACGGACTAAATATTTTAATTTTAAACATAACTTTTATTCATTATTATTAAAAAGGACTATTGATTAACCAGTTGGTTTTCAGCATGTGTGAACCTATCTCCCCATTTACTGCCTTAAATATTTTTTTTTGCCATTTTTTTTTTCCCCAAAACCCCTAATAAGGTTTGCTAGTAAAAACCACTGTTTTCAACAAGGAGCCATAATTTATATACTGCTGTGGGGTGGACAGGTAAAAAAGGGCCCCCCAGTAGTCAAGAAACCCAAGCGGGTTTCCCGGGTTAAAATTAAAAACAGAAAAAGTTTTAAAAGTAAAACAATTAATGAAAATAAAGAGTTCAAAATATTTGGGTATTCCCACAAACAAAAAAAGTCTGTCAAAATTATTTTTAAGCAAAATTTTTTTTGTATGCAAATACGTCAAAGACAAAAAAAATCATAAAATTTAAATTTTTTGGGCCTTTTTTTGATCCTCAAAATTTTTTTAAAAAGTTAAAAAAAAAGTTACTTGCACACTTAAAAACCCAGAATTTTTTTAAAAAAAATAAACCCATTTTAAAAAAATATATTTGATTTTTTTCTCAATACTGACATAAAAATTAAAATTAAATCTTGACCCATTTGGGGCCCAAATTAGGATTCCCAAAAAATTATTCATATTTGCCAAATGCCAGAAAAATGAAAAGGGGGAAGAGAAAATTTTTTAAAAAAGGCATTTTTTTAAATTTTCTCCCAAAGTCAAAAGTTTACCTACACTAGGATTACTATGTCTTTAAACAATTTGAGACAGCCCATATAAATGAGGTCAAGTTTTTTGGGGGAAGCTTCTGAAAAAGGGTTTTTTGGGCAAAATCTGATTTAAAATTAGAGGACACCCGGGTGGATGTATTTTTAATGCAAAAAAACCCCCGGGAAAAAACAAAACGCTTCTGGTGTAACATTAGGGGAAAAGTTATAGAAATCACTGAAAAAATTCCAGGAGAAAATTTTGTAAAACTATCAAAAATCTGGTTAAATACTTGGGTGCAATTTCCATAAAACCAAAAAGGTCCTCCTTCATCTGTACAAACAATTATACAAAAGTACAAACAAGTTATCATACCACTCAGGAAAGAGATAGGTTCTGTGTCACAGAGATGAACGTGCTTTGGGGAGACATCCGCATATCAACACAAGAACAAAAAAAAAAAATTTGTGAAGATGCTGGGGGAAAAGCGGGAAAGATTGTGTTATTGTTATCCACAGGGGAAATAATTTACTTTTCATAAACCCAAGGCAGCGCCTATTTTTGGCTTTCCTGCCCCAAAAAAAAACCCCCACACCCATTTGACTTTCCTTTTTCAAAAAAAAGACACTGTACATGGGTTGGAAAAAATGGCCACAGCAGCCTTTTTTTATTACCCCAACAAGTAACAAAATACCTTACGACAATGGGTATTTGAAACCTGAAATCCCCTTTTTCCTTTACCCCTTTTCCCCCAAAACCTATCTGCCCAACTACCCCTAACTAAATTTGGGGGCGAGGCCCCTTGGGACTATGTTTTTTCCAAACCAACCAGGGTCTGGCGAATTCCCCCTCCCTTCTCTCTCACCCAATTCCCCCCAACCGCCCCCCCCCCGGGTTTTCGGGGGCAAAAAAAGGCCACCTCGGGCGGCAAACCCAAATTTTCCGCTCCCAAGGCCTTGCCCTTGGAGCCCCAACCCCCAGCCGGTCACTCACCACGGGGAGCCAAGCGGGGGCCTTACTCCCCCACAAATTTTTCCCACCCCCCAAAAGGCCCCCCAAAAACCCCCGCCAAAAAAGCTACGCGCGTGACCCCCTTTAAACGAGCGCGCGCCCCCACCAGACCCAACTCCCCCAAATTTCCCTTCACGAATGCCTAAAAACCCAAAGATCCGGCCGAGGGCTTTAAGGTGAACCCCCATCCGGGAACCCCAAAAATCCCCTTCCCCTTTGGCTCCAACCCCCTATGCCGCACCAAAAACCCCCCCCTTTTCCTAACCACGAAGGAAGCCAAAGCCCTTTTTAAACCTTGATTCCCCCCGGGTTTTTAATCCCCAGGAGAAAATTCCCCAAAAACCCTTTCCAAACGCCCCCCTGGCATTTATCTGACCACCCCATCGTCACCGGGGGGTACATGGACCAAATCGAAACAAAAAAATGCCGCATGCCCTGATCACTCCCGGCAAGGGACTTACCCCCCAGATCGTTCCCCCCCAAGGGTGGAAACCACAAAAACGGGTGGGCCGACCCCAGCCCACTAGACATTGAAAAGTCTGACGGGGATTTTGACTCCAGCCCCACCCCCAACCTTTTCCCAAAACCCAATCGAAAATTTTGGCGACCTTTTCCCGGGGATACCAAGCTGCCCGACCATTTCATCCGCATTTCCCGCTTTTGGGGCCCCCCTTTGCACAATGAATGCCCTTTAGATCCAAACGGGAAACCCCTGTAATGAAAATTTAAAATACAGAACAGCAAAAAAATTCCTAAAAAAGAAGCTAAAACTGGCCCCCCACTAATTGCTTTTCCTTTAAATTTCCCAAACAAATCTCCCTCCCCCCCCCCCCTTTCATTTCCAAGAACCAGATGAGGACGAAAATATAACCGGTAACAGCTCGGAAATTTTTATTTGGGCCCTTTTTTTCGCACCGCCGCCGCTCCAAAACCCCCAAAATTGCCGCTTCCGGGCGCACCAAAACCCAAAGGAGTCGGCCAAATTGCGTCGGGTCCAGCCCCAAATCTTTCCCAAAACGCGGCGAAAAAAACCCCTGTAAAAGGAAACCCCGGGGTAGGAAAATCCCTTCCCCCATGAACCCGCAAAGGGCCGGGTGCCCCCCCACGGGTTTCTCATAAAAAATTTTTAAAAAAATACCGGGACAATGAGGGCCCCTTTAAACCCCTCCCACCGCACCAATTTTCCCCCGGGCCCCTTGATCAAATTTTTTGACCCCACGGGGAAAGAACTTTAAGCTTCCCTTAAGCAAAACAACATCCCTAAGGCCCGACCCCCAGCCAATTTTTTTCTTGGAAGATGATTTTTCCCAAATTTAAAAGCCCCGAAAAAAGGGCCCAAAAAAAACGCGAGGCGAAACAAGAACCTCAAAAACCCAAGAAAAAAGATATCCCGGGCCGTTCCCGCCCCAAATTTTTCTAAAAAACTGAAAAACAACCCGGGGGGGGGGGCCCATCCCCTTTGAAGAACCCCCTCCCATAACCCTTTTAACCCTTTTGAAAACCCCCAAAAGGGCTTTTTTCACACCTAAGGCCTCGAGCCCTTTTTTTCCAAATGCTAAGGGGCCCAAAATAAACGCGACACCTTGGATACCGAAACCCTCCCTTATTAGCGCTGCCCAAAGAGCTAAAAAGGCCGCCGCCGTTCCTGGTTTCTCCCAAGGGGACCCACTACCTAAAACCAATTTTCCCAAAAGCGCCCACGATGCGCGTAAGCATCCCAGGTTCCTCTTTCTAATGGGCGCTCGGAAAACCCGCCCGGTTTTTCGGAAACGGGAAACCCAAAGGCCCAAAATTCCGCGGGGAAATCCAATCCCACTTCCGCCCGCCTCCGGGGCCAGTTCCCCCAAGCGCTCCAACTGGAAAAAGGATAAAACAACGGGCCAAAAAATTTTTTTTCCCCTGGAACCGGCGCCGCCACCCCCCCACCCATTTAGCTCCAGACTTCCCTTTTTTCTAGCCCCCGCAGTAAAAAAAGAAAAAGGAGGAAAGAGGGCCCATACCGAATTAATCGCCCGCAATACACTCATTATCGCAATTAAAACAAAACCTTTCCCGTCCCCCGAACTGCCACCCCAAAATTTTCCCCCTGCCCTTACTATCGGAACAGCTCCCAAAAGGGTTAAAGGTTTTTTGACCCCCCCCTGCAAACCCCAAGGGGGGGCCCAAAGTTTCCCCCACCAACCCCCCTGGCAGTAAGTCCCCAATCCCACACTCCCGCCGGTCAGTAAAAACTTTTCCCAAAACGGGATTTTGGGGACCGGGCCCCCTTTAAAAAAAATAACCGCCCTTATAAAGTTCCCAAAAAGAATACCAAACCCCCCGATCCTGCTTCATCCCTCGGGGCCCCCCTAAAAAAATTTGGGGAGGGGCCTTAAAACCCCCCCCGTAGCCCCCCAACCCCCTAGAAATACCCCCCCTGGGCAAATGCGGGCAGGCAAAATTTTAGCTTCCCAAAAGGGGACTGTTGGCCCAAAACATTACCTTCCTTGCTTTCCCCTGATCTTCCTATCCCCCCGGGCCCCTTTTCCCCAACTTTCCTCTGCAGGGTACATTTCCCGAGCCAAAGGGAAACAATCCTAAAGCCCCCAAAAAATTAATAAACCGTAGTAGGGCCCCGGTTTTTTAGGGCCCCAAAGGCCCCCCAAATGCCCCGCTACCCCTTGCATTTGATGCCAACACACCCCCCATACCTCTTTTGCTGGGCCAATGCTAAAAGTCATCCAAGTAAATGGATTAAAAGAGGGAACCCCCCCCAAAAAGTCCCTTTTCCAACCCAACTCCAAAAAGGTACTAAAAGGGTTTAAAGTAGAAGCATGTTTTTGAACATCCCCCTTGGGGAAACACCGATCCACTAGAACCCCCCCTTCCCCAAAAAACCTAATAGCCCACCATATCCGGATGCACCGGCAAAAAGCCGAAAAAGGGATTCGATAACCGGTTGGGGGATGAGCGCCCCCCCGGGCCTTTCTTCCCAAACCCAAACGAAAACGCTGCGTCAAAAGAAGGGATAAAACCAAACCAACAAGGGTTTGGGGGCAATACCGTCGTTCCCCTGAAAACCCTTTAGGAAAAGAAAAGATGATGAATCAGCCTAAATTTGTTGGGGTTTTTTTTAGGGACCCCCTCCCAAAGGGGAAAAATACCAAAACAGGAATCGGGAAGGATCCCCAAAAGGGCCCCGCCATTCTACCCCCGTGCAAACCCCCTTACCAACTTATCCGACCCCCACCCCCGTGTGTAACCGGGCCCACCTTAAAAATTCCCTTTTTAGAAAAGGGGACTACATGATAGGGGCCGGGGTCAGAAAACCCTCCCAAACCCCTTCTCAAAACGCCGGGCCCCCGCCCGATCAAGGGGGGCCCAAATTTTGTTTTGGCCCCCCCCCCGAGGATTTTTCCCGGCGGGCATCCCTGAGAAGCCTGGCTCCCCCTTCCCCCCCCTTTCGCCCTTTCCCGGGGACCCCCATGGGATGCTGCCCCTGCACAACGGGAGCAGACAAGTTTTTAAAAAGGCAGCCGTCCCCCAAACACCCTGTTGTCAAATTTAAAATTTCCAGCAGATACCGGGCCCTTTTAAAACCCCCCCTTTGGGAAAAGGCCCCCCAAAGACCCGGGAAACCCCCCCCTGCCCGGAGCCACCCGGGCCCCCCCAAAAAGGGCTGACCCCTAACCCCGTGGTGCCCTAAACCCCCCACCAAATAACCCCAATGTTTTCCCTTTGATCCCCCCGGGTTGAAGGACCACCCCCTTTCCGCTGACGAAATTTCTCGTCGTAGCGGAGCCACGTGCCCCCATAAAATCTCTGAGCTTCCCCTTGGAGTCCATTAGCAAAACAATGCCCGGGAACCCGTTCCCCCGGGATTTTTTTCCAATGACGCTCGCCAAAATGGCGAAAGCCTGGAGCCCAATTTTCGAAGGTTTTGGGAATCAACCGCCCCCCTCCTTTTTCCCCCTTCCTCTTTTTTTCTTTCGGTTTTCCCTTTCCCTTTTGTAGATTAAAATTTTTTTAAAAAGGGGGAAGGGGAAAAAATCTCACGTATTGTCTTTGGGCCCATAATTCTTTTCCTTAACCTCCTTCTTTTGATGTCACCTAAGGGCCCTCAAAATACATAAACTTCCCCCTTTTTCCTTATCATTAAACGAAAACCCCATCCAGGGAATTTTGGTTTTGGTCTGCAAACCCAAACAGTCCCCCCCTTTTCCCGTGTTATCCCCCCCCCAACTCACTTGCCCCCCTCGGAGAGGGTAGCGGAAAACCCCCAAAGAATCACCGCCGAAACCCCCTGCCGAAAAAAAGGAGACGGGGGCCCCCCGGGGCCCCTCGATCCTTGAAAAAGAAAAATAAAAACCCTTAAACTGCCCCAACCCCCTGCCTCGTCGGAACCCCCCCCCCCCCCCCCCCCCCTGGGGCTACCTCTTTTCAACCCTTACGAAAAACCCCGACGGTGCAAAAAACACATAAAGGGCCCACTCACCCGGCTGCACGGGAAACTGTGTTTCCCCCCCAGCCGCGCTGCCCGATCCCTGGGGACGGTCGCCGGGTTCCGGGCGGTGCTGACTTTTTCCGCGCATGCCAACCTCAGAAGGCCCTCGACCTCCGGACCAGATGGACCTCCGAACGAAGCCGTTCACCCCCATTCCCCTTTTCGGAGGGGCCCCCCAAATGGACCCCCAAAGCGAAGTCCTTTGGGGCCACGCCACCCGAACCCCCCGGGGCCCCCCATTCTTTTAGCTCCCCCGCCCCGAGGCGCAAACCCCTAACTGTGCAAAAATTTTCCCGGTTTCCCCATCCCCCGGCGATCCCTGGGGCCCTCCGACCGGATCTTCACCAAAAGGGCCCCCCGCTGAATTTCCCCCGGGCCTCACGGGCAGGGGGGGCCCCCGCGACGCCCCCCCCACCCAGAGGGGGGCAAACGGCCCCCTGCGCTTTCCCCTGGGGCCACCCCCCTTAAATGGATTTTCCCCCCAGGCCCAGCCCCGCGGGACCGCCCCGATGAACGCGCGGTTTCCCGGGCCGGGGGGGTCCCAAAAGGGGGTCCTATGGCCCTGCGCGGGGCCCGTGGCTTACCCCCCAGGGTGAGGCGCTCCAGGGGCCCATCCCGGGGCCTGGGTGAACCCCCCCGGGCCCCGGGGCCCAAAACCCGGAGAGGCAGCGACGCCCCCCAGCAGCAGCCCCGGGCACCAAAAAATCCCCCCCCAGTGCGCCCCCTACCTGGGCTTTAAAACCAGGCTGGGGCCCCTTCCCCTGCTGCCTGCCCCGAGTGGCCAGCAGCTCCCCCACACCCCAAAGTTAGCCCTTTTTTTCCCCCCAGTGAAATGGTTTGGGGGTACGATTTTTAATGTCCCCCCCACTAATGGCCCGCGCGCGGCGCGGGCCCCCGGCCCTTTTATGGGCCCCCCTTTCCCCTGCCTTTCGCTTCGCCCCCGCCCTGACTAAAAAGTCGGGGACGGCACGGGATGCGGCCTCGCATGTCGGGCCCCTTTCCCCCCTGCCGCGCGCCCTCAACTCCTCCCACCCGACCTCACGCCACCCGCAGACGCGCCGGGTCATGTTTGGGGCCCAACCCCCTGGGTGCGCCCCCGCATCCGGGCCCCGGGCCCACATGGGCTGAAAGGCCACTGTACCAGGAAGGGAAACCATTAACCCCAAAAGGAACATATAAAACCCGGGTTAATGTTTGCAAATTGAAAGGGGTTAGGTAGCGGGTTTCCGTTTCCCGGGTAAAGGGCACAGTTCAGCAAGCACAGAAGTCCCAAAGAAAAAAAGAAAGTTAATTTTTAAAATTACCGCAGCCTTTTTTTTGTCAGCTTGTGGTACATAAAAACAAAAGAAAAAAAAAACAAATCCTATGCCCCGTCCGGCTTTTAAATAAACAGCAGGGGTTCCCCCTCTAACCCCGTGCCGGCCTAACCAACCCCCACCATAAAACAATACATGGGCCATAAAAAAAAAGCAAGTGCTCCCACAGGGTTCCCTTTGGGAGAAAACCCGTTTTCCCAAAGGGTGAGAGAAGTGTGTTGCAGTTTGGCCTTTTGAGGAAAAAAACCCCTAGGGGTTTTAATTTGACAGCCCAAGACCCGGGCGTCCCGGTGGAGTGGGGGCCCCACCCCCGGGTTTCCCCCCCTCCAGCAAACCAGACCCTTGCAAAAAAGGCTTTTTCTTAAACCCCCCCACATTGAGATCTTAATCCCCGACCCCTTTTAATTCCCTGGCTGCTTTTTTACCTGACAGACATTAGGAATCTTGGGCAAATATATGCTCCCTCTATCATGAGTCCAGACACTCTGTCATACATCCCCCTCTGTTTAAAACCCAGCGCTGGAACACATCTGGACATAAGACAATGAACCCGAGACAAGGCATTGGCATTCTTCATTTGAGTCCCTGGCCGGTGCTTTACTGTACATTTGTACTCCTGTAGGGCTAAGAACCATCTTGTGACCCTTCTATGCTTCTCCTTTTTCACACATCCATTTGAGGGGAGCATGATCAGTAATTTATTCAAAATGCTGGCCAAGCGGGTAATAGTGGAGTCAGGGCTGCCGTCAGAAATTTTGGGGCCCCCTACAGCTAAAACACCTGGGCCCCCATCAACCCCGCCCCTGTTAACCCCGCCCCTGTCAACTCCGCCCCCTGTCAATACTGCCCCCTGTCAACACCATCGCTCCGCCCCTAACAACCTTATGGGGGCCCCACAACCTACAGGGGCCTTATGGGGGCCCCACAAACTACAGGGGCCTTATGGGGCCCCATAATATATAGGGGCCTTATGGGGGCCCCCACAGGACTGGCAAGTGGCCTGGCGCTACTGGCCACTTGAAACAGATCACTATGGCGCACAGCGCGACTTGCAGAGTGGGCCTCTTCCCCCTCAGTAGCGCCGGGACCCACCACTCCATCTCAGTTGCACTGGGCCACTTCCCAGTCCTGTGGGGCCCCTATAAGGCCTGTATATTGGGGGGGCCCCTATAAGGCCTGTATAATGTGGGGCCCCCATAAGGCCCCTGTAGTTTGTGGGGGCCTCATAACATTCAGGGGCCTTGAATGGGGCCCCCACAACCTTCAGAAGGCCCCAAAACATTTATGGGCCTTGAATGGGGCCCCCACAACCTACAGGGGCCTTATGGGAGCCCCACAAACTACAGGGGCCTTATGGGGGCCCCCACAGGATTGCTAAGTGGCCCGGCGCTGCAGGGGGCCCGGCGCAACTAAGGTGGAGAGGAGGGGTTTCCCGCGCTATTGAGGGGGAGGAGCCCGGCGCTGCGGGTCACGCTGCGCACCATCTCATCATTTAACTGTAAAATTACTACTTCATAGCGCAGCAGCTCCTGACTGGGCGGCCCCTCTCCTTCCTCTGGCCGTGGGCAGGAAGCGCGGTCATTTGAAAACTGTGAGGCCCGCCCACGGCCAGAGGAAAGGGGGAGGGGCCGCCCAGTCAGGAGCTGCTGCGCTATGAAGTAGTAAGTTTTCAGTTAAATGATAGAGATGGTGCGCAGCGTGACCCGCAACGCTGGGCCCCTCCCCCTCAATAGCGCTGGACCCCTCCCTCCACCTTAGTTGCGCCGGGCCCCTGCAGCACCGGGGGCCGCCCGTTGGGGATATATAATGGTAGGGAGAATAGGCCTGCGGCCTCTTCTCTCTTACCATTATAATGAAGAAAGGGGACGGTCCCTGCCGACGGTGGCGGGCCCCCCCCTTGCTTCAATTCTGGCCGGGGGCCCCCGGTACGGGAGTATGGTTGTCCCCCCCTATGGCGGCCCTGAGTGGAGTCTTAAAGGGGCCCCCTTTAATGGTAGCCCCTTTTTTCCACTATTGCAATTTTTTCTGGGGTCTCAGTTCCTACTAAAAATATAGAACCAGGGTTCCCCCATTCTGTACCTGTGACAGTACCACCCCAGCCCCACTCTGACGTATCATTTGAAGGTTAAACCCCTTTTTTAAAAATCGGGGGTTATCAACCGCTGAGACAAGTAGGTTTTTTTTGGGGCTGAAAGGATTTCTCACTTAATCATACCGAGTCTTTCCCTTTTATCGGTCAGTCAAAAGGTAAAAGGGGGGAAAAAAAGGGATAAAGTGTCTTGTGCCCGTAATGTAAGAAAAACACCTTGCTTTTTGTTCACCGGGTGAGGGCCCTCTCTTTTGGCTTCAAATCTTATTCGTTGGGGGGTTTAAACCCATCTCCGACCAATGGACTTTTTTGGGATTGGCTGGAAGCGGTCTCACACAGGGAAAAACAATAAGCCTGCACCGAGGCAAATGATATTTCCCCCAAACTGATTTGGATGATTATATTCCTGTTGGCTTCCCGGCATACTGATGTGGGTCTTAAAACCCTATCCAGAACCCCTGGAAAATGGCCGGTTTTCCCATGCAACCCAAACGGCGTCCCATAATGGAACAAAACCCTCTGGGGTGTCAAAGACGTTTTTTTTTTTTTGGGCTCGTCTTTGGGGGATTTTTCCAATACCCTTTGGTAAAATTAGAGTTTTTTAAAACCGACATTGCCCCGTCTGTCAAAAAGTCATCCCACATGGCATCAGGTAAGCGTAAAACTTAGAAATGGCGTTTAATTTACGGAAGTCATTACAAAACCTCCAGCTGCCGTCTGGCTTGGGGATCAGAATTATGGGGCTAGATCATTGACTATGGGACTCCTCAATTACCCCAAGTTCTAACATTTTTCTCAACTCTTCCAAGATAACCCCCCTCCTGGCTTTGGGTATTCTGTACAGTCTCAGCTTAACCTTTTCACCTGGTTCGGAAATGATGTCATGTTTAATGAGGGAGGTGCGACCAGGGATATCCGAGAAAAAATCCCTGTTTTTAAAGAGCAATCCTCGTACTTCAGCCTTCTGTGTATCAGAAAGGGAGTCATCTACCGTTACCTTGGGCAACAAGGGCTCCTCCGAGGCCAGCTGCTCTGGTGGGGATGAGGTGTCTGCAGCAAGTGACATTCGATCTTTCCACGGTTTTATAAGATTGACGTGGTACACTTGCTCGGGCTTCCTCCTACCTGGCTGACTGATCTTGTAGTTCACCTCATTTATTCTTTAGATTACCTCAAAGGGCCCTTGTTACTTAGCTAAGAATTTGCTCTCGACTGTAGGGATTAGTAACAGAACCCGTTCTCCTGGTGCAAAAGTACATATCCTGGTAGTATGGTTATATACCCTTTGTTGGGCCTCCTGAGCTTGAGCCATATGCTCTCGTACAATAGGCATTACTGCCGTGATTCTATCCTGCATCTGTGCCATGTGTTCAATGACACTTCTTTAGGGGTTCGCTTCTTCCTCCCAGGTTTCTTTTGCTACGTCTAGAAGGCCCCTAAGGTGACGACCATACAGCAACTCAAACAGGGAATACCCTGTTGAGGATAGAGGGACCTCCCAGATGGCAAACATGAGATAGGGAAGTTTTTCTCATCTTTGTCCACCACTTGTTTTAGCATGGCTTTTAGGGTTTTATTAAACTACTCTACCAGTCCATCGGTCTGCGGATGGTAGACAGAGGTATGCAGCTGTTTAACCTGGAACAATTTACACAGCTTCTTCACGACTCGGGACATAAAGGGAGTACCCTGATCCATAAGTATCTCCTTCGGTAACCCCACCCAGCTAAATACCTGCGCCAGCTCCTTAGAAATGGTATTGGACGATATGTTACGCAAGGGTATAGCTTCTGGGTAATGATTGGTATAGTCCATGATCACAAGAATATGCTGGTGGCCTTGAGCAGATTTCAAAATAGGCCCCACCAAATCCATTGCTATTCACTCGAACGGCACCTCAAAAATTGGGAGGGGGCTACGATAATGTGGTCTACGGGCCGAAAGCTGGCACTCCGAGCAGGATTCACATTAATCTCTAACATCTTTATGAACTCCCAGCCAAAAGAACTGTTGAAGGATTCTTTCTGTAGTTTTTTCGGCTCCCAAAATGCCCTCCCGTTAGGTGACCGTGGGCCAGCTCTAGTAAAGTCCTTCTACAAATCTCAGGGACCACCAGTTGCTCCATTAGTTTCACTCCCCTATTAACCACTTGGTACAACAGGTCCCGTCTCACAGCCATGTATGGGAAGGAAAGTCTGGTGTCATGCTCCACCGGGTTATCATCAATCATTTTACGTTTTCCCGGACTGTCGCAAGGGTGGGATCTTTTAACTGTTCCGCTCCAAACTGGTCCTTTCGCACCTCAAGATCAGGCATTCTGTCACTAGGGGGCTCTGGACGGCTCTAGCCCTCTGAGGACACCCCTTGTGCGGTTCAACTTCTTCTCCTTCCCCAGCCATAACAGAATAGGGGCAAATTTCCTCCTCAACTATGGCTCCACAACTCCCAGAAATGCGGGACGTCCCACCCTATGATGACATCATGCATTAATAAGGGCACTAACCCCACCACAAATTTTATGGCACCAAACTGTGTATGGATGTCCACTGCAGCAGTGCAGTAATTGTGAGTGTCCCCATGTATGCAGGTCACCCCTATAGTTTTCTCCAGACGGGTTTCTGGTTTCACCAAATCGGCGTTTACTAGGGTCATCAGACTACATGAATCTAACAACGCTTTCACCTCGTTACCTCCTACAGTAATAAAACCCATGTGTGTCTCACCCCCAGCATCTGGAAATGCTACTCACGCACGCTTAGCATACAGTGATATATGAAGCATTACATTTAGAGATGGGCGAATCGATTCTAACGAAGTGGAATTCGTTTAGAATTTCAGGAAAACTTCGGTTCTGAACGAAGTCGAAGTTTGGGGTACTTCGGGTGAACGAAGTGTGCTTTTGATTGATAAAATGGCTGCGAGCACATGGCGCTACATGGGGCAAAGCACTCTGGGAGGAAGAAGGGCATAGCCTGCATGACGTGTAGAGATGAAGCCAATCAGAGACCGGCGGGATTCTGTGACGTCACTGCACTATATACAGTCATATGAAAAAGTTTGGGCACCCCTATTAATCTTAATAATTTTTAGTTCTAAATATTTGGGTGTTTGCAACAGCCATTTCAATTTGATATATCTAATAACTGATGGACACAGTAATTTTTTCCGGATTGAACTGAGGGTTTATTGTAACTAACACAAAATGTGCATATTAGTTTATTAGTTTTATCAAAATTTAAATGGCTGTTTGCAAACAAACCCAAAAAAATTTTGAACTAAAAATTGATTTTTGATTAATAGGGGTGCCCCCAAAATTTTTTCATATGACTGTAAGTCCGGGCGCGACGCCGGAGCTCACACTCCTCTCACTGTAAATGATCGGGAAGGTGCTGCCGCGGCTGATTGTGATAGCTCTCACTGAAGAACTGATTTTTATACAGCGATTTTTTGTGGGGGTTAAAGCTC
>JAODAL010034913.1:0-43621 GCA_025379985.1 Phyllomedusa bahiana | reverse complement strand
TGTTTTTTTTTGTTTTTTAATGTTCCCCGTCAGGTTAATTAACATGCAGATTTTAGGGTGGGTCGCTACGCACGCGGCTCCCAAATAGGGTACTTTTTTATTTTTGATTTTTTTTTGGGGCGGTTTTTCCGTTTGTAAAGGGGAAAAGGGCGGTGAAATGTTTTTTTATTTTTTTTTTGTGTTTGGTTTTTTTAACTTTTTTACGTTTTTTTTTTAACTTTTTCACTTTTTTAACTTTTCCCCGGGGGGAAATTGCATGAAGTGTCAGATCGTTATGCAATGGGAGATCCATAACCCTTATAGTGTATGCTGGTCTCCATGGCACTGTGTGTCACCCTCCCCACAAGCTTTGGGGGATCGTGAGTCCCAGACAAACCCGGGATGCTGTCATTAGATCCGGGCTGCCGGGGTAGGAGATGTAGCGGCGTCACGCCATTACGGGCCATTCGGGCAGCAGGAGTCACCCTGCCCCCCGAGCCGCGATGTCGCGCCCCACTGTCGCGACATGGGGGTTAACCCCCCCGGGGGGCGGACCACCCCGGCCGGGGGGGATGCGGCTGATGCAGGGGAAAATAAACCGCCGGTTCCATGCCGCGATCTTCGCCCCCCCGCCTGTGGCAAAAAAGATTGCTTACGTACTCATACGGCAATTTGGGGAAAAAACCCCCCTACCCGACATTGCCGTATGATTGGAAATGCGGTAAGGGGTTAAAGAAGGATCACTTAACACCAGATTTTTCATCCAATAGTTCACATTAAAAAATAAGGATATCAGACAACAATTGTAGAAGTCTATATAAACTGTCACTACATTCAAAGTAGTTCTTTTCATTAAAGAAGCTTCAACCTTTAAAGGGGTTGTCTCACTACAAGGATTGCTTTTTATGTTAAAATCTTTCAAAAAACAAGTCAATTTCCAAAATTTTGTCCATTAAAAGTGTCCTCCGTTCTGAGTTTTCCCCTTTTGTATGAGCGCATCAACCCCCTAGGTTTTTAACTAAAACCTGTTTTTTTCCTCCCGATACTGCCAGCACGGTTCTATAGCTACAGCCCTGGCTTCTATTGCAGCCTAGTAGAAGCCAGTAAACACGCCCCTGAATTCAAAATGAAACCAAGAAAACAGGACTGAGGCGAGATGAATCGATGTAATGAGACAACCCCTTTAATGTTTACTCTTTCATTTCTGTTCACTCTGTTACTTTCTTAATATGCAATCCAAGGCCATTAGTTTAGATATTCAAAGTGTGCCCTAGGAATGTAATTTTTCTTTTCAATTACAAAAATATATCTGAGCTTTGTGCAAATTATGTCATCAATATAAGTTCATTAAAAATGATATGTTCTGGAAGCAGTTGCATGTAAACAACAGAAGTGGTAACATAGGAGATTGAAAAATGCAGTCATAGTATCTGATGTTGTTTAAGACAAGAAAGTTACACATGACTAAGCAGATTTCTAGAATGGATATGGTGAATACACTTTAATAACTGTATATTAATCAGTGATACAATGTGCATAGCACAATTATGTATACAAGGACCACATGTACGAAAACTGTCTAGGTCTAAACTCACTTTGTGCCCAGAGCAACCAATCAGAGCACCCCATTAATTTCATATAGTTCTCTGGAAAAATGAGTGGGCGCGCTCTGATTTGGTTGCTATGGGCAACAAAGTGAATTTTTAGGACCTTAGACAGGTTTTCCTTTATGTTGGCCCCAAATGTTAGGGAAAGCTCAGAACAAAAAAAATTAGCATAGTTAACACAAATTAGTATTCTCAAAAAGATATTGATCTACATCCACTATACAACTAGTGTTTAAATATCTAGAAAATGTCTATCCCCAACTGTAAGGAAATTGTCAATATGTGAAGATTCAATGGAGTGGAATATAAATTACATAACACGTGTATTTTACCCTTGCAAGCAATTTAGTCTAATAGTAATACAAAAAAGATTATGCTATATGGTACAGTAGTTAATTCTGGGTGGTGTTGCTGCCATATAATTAAAAGATTTGTGCCAATCATGATCACAGATAATCACTTTCTGACTTCAGGATATATTACCTTAAGTGTGATTAAAGTATGAATGTGAAATTACAGGATTAAAATACACATTCTTTTTGTACAAATTAAATCTAAATTGTAGCAAATGGCTTTCATGACAATTTTTACAGTATTAATACATTCAATGGGCTTTTTACTGTCTGATTAAACAATGTGATTGTCAATGATGAGAGGAGTGTTTTGTGTGTTTGGTATGCGTATAATGTATGCTGCAAATAAAACTTTTCTACGCTTCGGAAATGGTGTAAAAACCACCCCAAACACAACAAAAGGAGATCATATTTTACATTAGTTTTGATGTGCCCTCTTAATTTCTGTATCAAATCACTTTCTTCAAGGGGGTTGTGCTCATACAATTGATTATTCTTACTCTGTCCTGTTTTCTTGGTTCATTTGAATTCAGGAGTGTTGTTTAATGGCTTTTCCACTACGGCCTGCAGTAGAAAAACCAAGTCTGTAGCTATAGCAACAAACTGTGCTGGAAGCCTATCTGGATAGTATTAAAATAGGTCTGTAGCGTATAGAGACCTGCAGGAGCTGATGCAGACCATACAAGCTGGGGATATCATCAGTTTCAGGTAGGAACACCATTTTAACCCCTTAATGAAACCCAGCCTGTGTTTTGGCCTTCAACTGACCCAGCACTATTTTTGAATCGACATGTGATTATGTGACGAATAACTTTTTTACACTTTTACTATTTGTCCGCAAAAAAAAACCGCATACGTTTTTAATATTGAAGTCTATGAATGACACATGCATAAGCGTCCCCCACACTACAAGTCTCTCAGGCCGAGCACAGCACACATGCTCAGTTACAGTATGTCAGTCAACCTAACCAGGAAGTAACTCAGTCTGTGCTACTGCTGTACTCCGCATTCCAGGGTAGGTTTCTGTACAGGAAGGAGCTCAGCGGCCATTTTCTTCTGCTATAAAGATTAGCCCCCAGACAAAACGAACAGACACTTCTAATTAAAGGAACAGTTTTTAAATATTTTTTCATTATATGTAGTTTATGTACTTATTTTTCTTCGTTTCCCGGAGAACCCCTTTAAATCCCGTGTCTTTTTTTTTTTTTTTTGACAGTTGGAAGAAGCAGGTTACTGTGCTTTTTCAAGTTGTACAAATACATATATGTTACAGTATACTTTTAAGTTTATGCCAATGGAAAACCTATACTAGTATGTGTGCCCATGTTTTTATTCGTCATAAAAATATAAACCTACCCAATAAAATTGCAAGGGAAAATGGATGACAGCCAATAGAGAAGCTAGTATAAAAAAAAAAAGGATAGCAAAAACGTACACACCAAACGAAGGCTCAAAACAGTGCATGTTTGGGATATATTAAATGTATATGTCATAACGTTCATCTTGTGTAGTATGGTCAAACTTGATGTGAACCTAGCCTAAATTACACTCAGGGTGGAGAGGAAAAAAAATCTCACATCTCCCCCCTTCCCTTCCAAACAAATGAACATGGTAGGGTGCTTTTACATGGAGCATTTTTTTTTTTTGCCGTGTTTTCTTGTGGGATTTTTTTTTTTTTGCAGAAATGCACAACATTAATTGCTGTGTATTTCTGCAAAAACCACAACAAAAACCATGCCAAAAAACGCGGCAAAAACGCTCCATGTGAAAGCACCCTTACTCCACAAAGCATCTCATCAATATTAATCACTTCCAGACCAGGTACATTTTTCTTTTTCTTGGTACAGTGAGGTTTTAACCCCTTAAGGACCCAGCCTGTTTTGACCTTCCTGACACAGCCCTATTTTTGAAATCTGACATGTGTCAATTTATGTGAGAATTACCTTTTTGACCTTTTACCTATCCATGTGATTCAGAGATTGTTTTCTCGTGACACAGTGTGCTTTAAGTTATTAAGAATTTTTGGTCAGTACAATCCTTGTTTGTTTGTGATAAACAATATCAAAATTCATGAAAATTTGAAAAATTTGCCGGGATGGGGGAGATTTGAAAGTTGCAAATTTCTGCGTGCAAGACAAGATAATTATTCACCACAAAATAGTTTTATTAACTAGCATTCTACATTGGTCCAATACTAGGTTGTCACATTTTTTAAATATCTTTTTTTTTTTTTACGAATTGAGGCTTAGATATAAAAAAATTTAGTAGTAAATTCTCCACATTTTCAGAAAATTTTGCAATATACATTTTTTTCAGGGACCCTTCCAGTTATGACGTGGCTTTGAGGGGACCTGCATTGTAGATACACCCATAAGTGAGCATCTCGAGAAACTAGACCCCTTAACAGTATTTACAACACTATTTGGAAAGTTTGATAACCTTTAGATATTTCACAGAAATTAGCAAAAGTCGAGGTGAAATTTCAAAATTTCACTTTTTTTGCAGATTTTCAATATTTATCCATTATTCACTTGAATACGGAAAATATTGACAGGTGAATGCAACTTAATATCAATTCCCCAGGGTCTGCCATTTTTAGAGATAATCCCATATGTGGCCCTAGTGCATTATTTGGCTCACCATAAGCCCCAGAATAGGAGGAGCACCTCTATGGGCTCTCATTTTCAATACGAATTTTATTTAGGAGCCATTTCATGTTTGGGGACACCTAAGGTGCTAAAACTTATTGAACACTCCTAAAGTAGGTCCGAATATTGGAAACTAAACCCCTTTAGGCATGTTCCCACGGGATTATAATGGGGCCGTATTTCGGTCCGTTATTACGCGCCGAAGTGCGCCAATTACGGGCCGAAAACCGAAAAACGGCCATTCTTAGTCAATTCAACAGTTCTCATATGAGAACTATGGATTAACGTCTCCTCTCCCCACCCTGGCGAAGCCGCCGGGCTGCGGAGATAATTCACATGTCACTTTTTAGCGGCGTATACGCGCCGCTAGCAGTGGATAGTCTATGCGGAGGCGAAGTGCCGGCCCCCTGCTTTCTCCCCCGCTCCCGCCCCGCACCGTCCACACGCGGCGTAATTGCGGGAGTAATTACGTCCCGCTATTAAGCCGTCGTGAACATGCCTTTAAGGCAATATAAACAATCCAGGAGTGCATTGAGTATATATACCCCACAGGTGAATTCACAAAAATTTTTAGCATAAGGCTGTGAAAAATTCAAAACATTTTTTTCCAATAACTCTGCATTGTAGCTTAAATGTTTCATATATACAAGGAAATCCTGGAAAAAAATAACCCTAAAAACTTTGTTTAAGCAATTTCTCTTCCAAGTTCGGCAATACCTACATGTGGGTGTAAACTGCTGTTTCGGCGCATGGAGGGCGTATAAGGGAGGGAGCGCTATTTGGCTTTTGGAACGCAGATTTTGGTGGGGCATGTCGCATTTGCAAAGCCCAAAGTAGCAGAACAGGCGAAAACCTTCCAGAAGTCGCCCCATTTTGGATTCACACACCTTAAGGATCTCATCTAGGGATGTATTACTGCATTTTTAGGCACACAGGTGTTCCATGGTTTTTTTTTAGCAATTGGCAAAGATAATTGGGGGGAAAAAGAGTGTTCAGTCCATTGTTTTTTGAGTTTCAATTTTCACAGCATTCGCGTGCAGTGTAAAAATGATGTGATAACCTTTACCTGTTGGGAGGTCACGGCCAATTACAGCTGATATAGATTTTATATAGTTTTTTCTGTTTTTATACTTTTACACAGTAGAAATACGTCTATAAAAAATTGCGTTTTTATGTTGTGTCCTATTCTGACAGCCTAACTTTTTTATTTCGTGTGGCAGAGCTGTGTATGGGCTTGTTTTTTGCGGATGAGTTGAGTTATTGGTACCATTATGGGGTGCATATGGATGCTATGTTCCTTTTTATTATAGGTTTTTGTGAGATGTTTTGAACAAATATACAGCGTTCTTGGTAGTGTTTTTTATTTTTATTTTTTATAGCGGTCACTGTACGGTATATATGACATGGTAGCTTTACTCAGCAGGGTCAATATCGATTAAACGGATACCCTATTGTATATTTTTTTTATAGTTTTACATGCTTTTATACAATAAAAAACACTTTTATTCAACCAGGAAAATAAGTTTTTGCATCGCCAATAGTCTTGAAAGCCATAACTTTTAAATTTTTATGTGATTGGCAGGCTGTGTAGGGATTGTTTTTTGCGAGATGAAGTTGACGTTATTATTAGTATTTCATTTTTGGGGGGAAAGGCTTTTTGATCGCTTTTAAATCCATTTTTTGGAGGCCAGGCGTGAAGAAATACTGCAATCCTAGTAGTGATTTTTATTTTTAAAGAGGCTACCGTGCAGTATCCTGATAAGTTAGCTTATACTCTTTGGGTCGATACGATTATGGATACCCTATTTATATAGTTTTTTATGTTAAAGCACTTTAAAAAAAAAAAAGAAAAGTGTTTTTAGTGTGTAAAACAGTATTTTATGCATCGCTATCTTCTGGAGAGCTATACATGTTTTTATTTTTCTTATTAGACAAGAGCTGTATAAGGACCCTTTTTTTGCGCGGTTGAAACTGACGTTTTAATTGGTACTATTTTGGCGTACTAGGGTTTTTGATCGCTTTTTATTCCATTTTATGTGCTGCTGGCATGAAACAATAATCTTAATTCTGTGATTGTTTTTTTGTTTTGTTTTTACGCTGTTCACCGTACGGAGTTAATTAACATGACATATTTATAGGGCAGGTCGTTACGCACGAGGCGATACTAAATATGGTACTTTATTGATTTTTGATCTTTTTTGGGGCGATTGGAGTTTTGTAAAGGGAAAAGAGCGGTGTACGTATTTTTATTTTATTTTTCGTGTTTGTGTTTTACTTGTTTTCACTTTTTTTACTTTTTTCACTTTTTTCACGTTATTTTTTTACATTTCCCCAAGGGGATTTGAATGAGAGATCTTTAGATCTTTCATTCAATAGGAATCATTACATGCTTTTTGCTATGACTGGTTCTATGAAATGTCAGTCACGATGCCGGGACATGCCCACAGGGAGCGGGCCGGGCATTGTGACGTCCAGACAACCCGGAAGGCTTCTGTGCCCTCCCGTGCTGTCCTGTAGGTATGGCAGGAGCTGAAAGGATAGCCCGTTCCGTGCGCTGTTGCCGCCGACAGAGTAGCAGGAGGAGACATCTCCTCCTGCATCTCTCTTAGTTATTGCGTACCCGATGGTCGCAATAATTAAGGGGGTTACCGCCCCCCCCCACCTCCACCAGAGCAATCCCGGGTAGGGGTCGACGCTGCGGGATGTCAGCTGTAATATACAGCTGACACCCCGTGCGATCGCGCGAACTCTGCTTTGAGCTTCGCGAATATCCTCAGGAGTATCCATACGTCCAGGTGCAGGTGAACCCCCAAACCACCTGGACGTATGGATACGCCCAAGGTCGTTAAGGGGTTAATGCTACAACCCTTTCTTGCACTGTATTATTCTACTCTTTTTTCTGCCTTTTTTTATGATATGTTACGCTTTATTTTTATGTAAATTTTTACATTTGATCAAGAAAAATATATATTTTTAAAAAAGTCAGTGTTTCAAGTTTCTATGTATTTATTGTTATTATTTTTTTAATCAGCAAAAGTGATGCTAAAATAAGTTTTTTAATGGTGTCACCTTTCAATCACAGACAATCATATTTAAGTTATATAAAGTTTTAGTGGCGTCAGGGGCAGATCTAAAAGCTGCAGTTTGGGCTCTCGGGGGGGGGGGGGTTATAATATATATTATTTTTCATCTTTTATATTGAACCCCCAATAAGGTCCGAAAAAGACCCCTGAGGGCATTTTTACATCAATTTTTTGTTTGCTGATTTTCTCCCTGTAATGTGGGCTGATATATTAGCTCCAGTTACTGGGAAAATACAACCTTCAGTACTGACTGCAAAGCTGATCTGGATCTAAAAAGACCCAGCAGCATTTGCAGTTACCGAGCCCCAACGTTCATGTGTCTGCTGGGAAGACTAAGGCTATGTTCACACGGTGTAATTGCGGGGTGTACAGTACGCCCAGCAACTACGCTTGGCGTAAGGGAGTCGCGCTGATACGCGCGTACTTCCGCGGCGCAAGGGGGCCGGCAGCCCGCCGGCCCCATTGAATAGAGATAGAGAGAGATAGTAGAGGAGTAGCGTATTCACCACAAGTAATTGACATGTTATTTATCTCTTGCGCGTACAATACGATTAGTTATTGTTAGAGTGGGGTGAGGAGGGTAATCCATAGTTCTTATGAGAACTGTGGATTACCATAATTTCGGCGCACAACTCGCTCGTATTAGAGCGCAAATACGACGCGAAATGCACGCCGAAATTTGCTCGTGTGAACATACCCTAAGGGCTTCATGCTAATCTGTATAGGCAGCGATCATTGAGCTCTGTATATACAATGATTGAGAAGGAAGGGATGCTAATTAACCCTTTTAAAATAGCTATGCTGTGTTAGATGCCAACCACCAGACTTACAAAGTGAATGGTAGTCGGCATCAGTATGCGCTGTGACTAAGCCCGCACTTACATAGACTGCTGCTCATGGCCCCCTCCTCTGTCACTTATAGACTGCCGCTCCAGCCCCCTTCTCTGTCACATATAGACCACTGTTAATGGCCCCTCCTTTCTTACATACATTATGCTGCTTGTGTCCTCATATATACATATATATATATATATATTGTAAGGTAGCAGGCGGGAAGGCCTGCAACGGGGTCTATATCCCAGCCAGGTTCTGGACATATGCCTGGAGGAGTCCAGAAGCATGCCACCAAGGAAAGGAGCTTTGGTGGAGTGAAAAGCCAGTAGATATGTGTCAATGGCATCAGGCTGTTGACACACATTTATTGTAGTATTTAGTATGGCTTCCAGTCATTGCGGGATGGCTTTTCATTGGGAGTAAGCAAAGAGTAGGGTGAGTGCTTACTTCTCATGTTCCAGGCCAGGATTTACCTGGCCTATTTAAGGTCAGCAAGCCAGCTGACTGGGTGTGGCTGCAACTCCAGTCTTACCCTTTGGGCTGGAGAAGTTTACACTGGAGGAGGCCAGTGGCTGCTACACCAACTCCACACTGCTACTAAGGTGTTAGTGAGGGAACTACGCCTTTATAGTGAGTGGTCAGACGAGCAGGAGTTTTTTTTTGTCTACGTTTATTACTGTGCATGTTATTCCTATAAATTTTGGTTTCTGCAATAAACATATGGAAGGACCCATTTGTACGGGTATGTTCACACAGCTTATTTAGCTGCGTATTCCGCTTTATACACAGCAAAATGAGCACCGCAATTACGATAATTCATAGCTCTCATAGAGAACTATGGATTACGCTTCATCTCCCCGCGCGTACGATACGATCGTATTGTACGCGCAGGGGGAGAAATGACATGTCAATTGTTAGCAGCGCTTACGCCCCCGTGCTTTGGAATTACGCGCTGATCAGCGTCTGGTTCCAAAATACACGGCATATTGCGGCGCCTACTATAAGTGCCGCAATAAGCCGTGTGAACATACCCTACAACTGCCTCTGTCTCAATGTTTGATGTACTAAAGCTGTGATCCCGGAGCCGTGTATGCTCACATATGGTGGAGGATGCAAAGGCCATATTAAAAGAGACGCTTCTGTTAAAGAGACAGGCAGAAAAAAGTGTCGACAGCCCATGTCCTGGGTGAAATCTGCAACTGTGCAACAAACGGAGACCACTAAAATGGACAAGCTGTTGAAACAGCTAATCCAGGCCAATACCAACCTCCAGCTGATGGCGGCAAGCCAGCAAAAGGCACACGAGGAGACCGTACAGGCCCAAGCAGAGACCAATTGCATGTTGATAGAAACGCACCAGGCAGCGGTGAAAGAGCAGCAGCAGGTCCTGACCACAAGGCCAGAGGGGTCAGCAGGTGGGCAGTTTGCGCCCTGTCAAGCGATGCTACACGTCCTGCGGAAAATGACCCAAGATGATGACATTGAAGCGTATCTCGGGACCTTTGAGAGAATCGCAGAGAGAGAGCAGCTCCCAGTGGGCAGATGTCCAGGCCCCCTTTCTAAGAGGTGAACCACAGGAAGCCTACATCGACCTGAGGGTGCAAGATGCCAAGGATTACACCAAGCTGAAAGGGGAACTACTAGCCCGACTGGGGGTTACTCTGGCGGTCCGGGCCCAGAGAGTCTACAACTGGGTGTTCGATCCAGCAAAGCCAACTCGGTCACAAATGTATGACCTCTTCCACCTCACCACAAGTGGCTACAACCGGAGAGTCTTATACCTGCCCAGCTGGTTGAGAGGTTGTCTGTGATCACTTTGTATGCGCCCTACCCGTGAAGCTCAGCAGTGTGTGGGGTACACAGATTCCAAAAGTCTGGATGAGCTCGTCTCTGTTGTGGAAAGGTACAGCACCACTGAAGAGTTCCTCCAAGGACTACATCCTCCAATGCCAGCACGGGGTAAGACTGTCCCTGTCCTAAAAGGGGAAAGTAAATGTCCTGATGGGAAGGGGTCACGGTTGGAGGAATGGTTGCCCACCCCAAAAAGGGACCATTTACCTAGAGCCTGGGGCCCTATTGTTTGCTGGCCGTGTCAAGAACTGGGACATGTTGCAGCCCAGTGTCCAACCTTGGAGGAACCCAAGGACTGTGGTGTAAGGCGTACGTCATTATTTGCAAGGCTTTCATTTCCCACTCTTGTTGAGACTGGCGGTGACTGGCGGGAATGTACCATCAGAATTTATGGACACTCCGTCCAAGCTCTCATGGCCCTCCGGGAGCTTGGTGACCCTGGTACAAGCCAGGCTAGTGGGCTCAGACCAACTCCAAACCCGCCGTCTAGGGGTGGTCTGTATTCATTGTGACACCAGAGACCACCCCACCACCATACTCACCCTAGAGACTCCCTGCGGGCCCGCACGACATGAGGTGGCCGTCGTGGCGAGCTTACCCCACAGTGCTATTCTAGGCTGTGACTTTCCCTTGTTCTGGGATTTGTGGGAGAATAAACAGGGTGTTATGTATAATGTTGTAAATGGTATATGTGAAACGGGTGATGTGTCTGCACAGGTACAAGGAGAAACAGATATGTTTCCATTGTCAGTCCTGGTGGGGGACCCAGAAGAAAACCCCTCTGAGCTAGAGTTCATGTCCTTACCAGTATCGAGGGGGAACTTTGGTACTGAACAGCTGAGGGACCCAAACCTGGTAAACGCTTGGAAAAGTGTTAAGATAATAGATGGTAAACCCCAGGAACCAGGTGAGGAGCTGGTCTACCCTCATTTTGCGGTCAACAATGATCTATTATAACGGGTGAAAAAGACGCCAACCGAAGTGGTGAAGCAGTTGGTGGTACTTAGGACACATGTCCGCATGGTGTTGGAGCTAGCCCACTCCCATGTGCTGGGGGGGACACTTAGGGGTGGAGAAAACCAGAGAAAGGATGGAGCGTAACTTCTACTGGCCGGGGACCTATAGGGCGATTGAGGAATTTTGCCCAGAGTGCTAGATTAACTCCCCTAGGCCCCATTTTTGGATCCCCCTAATTCCTCTTCCAATAATTGAAGTCCCCTTCGAACGGATCGGCATGGATCTGGTAGGGCCTCTACCTAAGTCGGCCAGGGGACATCAGCACATCTTTGTGGTCCTAGACTACGCCACCCTGTATCCCGAGGCTATCCCCCTTAGGAACACCTCCTCGAAAGGGATAGCGAAGGAGTTGTTCCAGATGTTTACCCGCACTGGTATCTCAAAGGAGACACTAACTGACCAGGGCACCCCCTTCATGTCCAAGGTAACCAAGGAACTCTGCTTGCTGCTAGACATTACCCACCTCCGTACCTCTGTATATCATCCCCAGACCAATGGTCTGGTGGAGAGGTTTAAAAAGGTGGTGGATAAGGATGGGAGAGACAGGGACTGCCTGCTACCATACCTAATGTTCTCCATACGGGAGGTTCCACAAGCATCCACAGTGTTCTCACCTTTTGAGCCCCATATGGTGTGGCCGACCCCACCTAGACGGGTGCAGGATTCTGCCACTAGGTGGCGTACGGGCAGGAGATCTGCTACCGACGTGCCACCGAAAAACCTGGTTTCGGTGGGGGAAGGCAACCCATTTGGCGTCAGTAACCATAGGTTACTGACATGTGTAACTAGGATGGCTGCTATGCGGCTTTTGATGGTTGCCTTTTTCCTGGGACGGTCACAGCGTTGGGTGGGAGGCCGTCCCACGTTCCAGGCCAGGTTCCGTTCCCGGATTTACCAGGCCTATAAAAAGCCTGTCTCTCTAGATGATTGGGGGGCGTGGTCTGATACCTGAGAGTGGAGCTGGAGAGAGGCACTAGCTCCCGGAGGCTTAAGGGAAGCCTAAACGTGTACGGTGAGGATACCGTGTTTGGTGGATCTGGAGGGTAGGTCCAGACCACTGATAGGCAGGGTCTGTATTTGTATGTGAATTAGTGGCTAGACGGCCTAGGGTTTTTGTTTGGTGCCTGTGTTTGTATTATATGTCTTCCTGTGCATGAATTAAAACAGGCTGAAGCCCGAAAGAAGCCTGTGGTCAGTGTGCCATTCCGCCTACAGAAGCGGCGATCCCGGAGTTAAAGTAACCCCCAGGACGGTCCAAGATGGCGTCCGAACGCAAGTGAGGCGTTACAATGGTATACATCCCAGGGGACTCCTTGACATAGCCAAAGAGAGCTGGGAACAGAAAACTACCCCATATAGAAGTGTGATTGAGCACATTGCTGAGATGCAGGACAGAATCACGGCAGTCCTGCCTATAGTGAGAGAGAACCTGCAGCAGGCCCAGGAAACCCAAGTCATGGTGTACAACAGGTCAGCAAGGGTCAGAGTGTTTAGGGTGACCGGGGGGACTAGGTCAAAACCAACGGTTGAAAGTAAGTTTTCCCCGCAAAATGGATAAAGAGCGGGGGTTTAATGAGGTAATTTATAAGGGTTCCCGCAGGTAAAAGGAAACCCTTTTCAAATCTCCATGTCAACCTAATCAAGCCCTGGGAAAGGGCCCTGAAAGTTTCACGGGAGTAAAAAACATAGGGGTGCCCCCCAAAAAAATAGAGTTACCCCCCGTTGTATTCCAAGGTCTTTGTCAGAAGCTCAGGGGCAAAAAGTTAGGGTTCCTGCAAAGGAAAACCGTGGATCTTTTCGGAATTTCAAAGGGTGCCCAGGGTATTAAACATGACAAATTCAGAGGCCAGTCAGAAGGTAAATTAAGAGTTTTTGGGTCCTGAAGCCCAGAGGCAAGCGATTGCAGAAGAGGTAAAAAAGATGCTAGCCCTAGGAGTTATAGAAAAGTCCCAAAGTGGATGGTTGAGCCCCATAGTGCTCATTTCCAAACCAGATGGCAGCTTACAATTTTGTAATGATTTTCGTAAGTTAAACGAAATATAAAAATTTGATGCCTACCCTATGCCCCGGGTCGATGAATAGGTTGACCGGTTGAGACCCGCAAGGTATATCAGCACGTTAGACCTCACCAATGGCTATTGGTAGGTTCCCCTCACAAATGAGGCCAAGAAGAAAACTGCTTTTTCCACCCCAGAGGGACATTTTCAGTACGTTGTCCTTCCCTTTACCCTACATGGGGCTCCTGCCACGTTCCAGAGGATGAGGGACCTCATTCTACAGCCCCATAAAGAATATGCAGCTGCATATTTGGATGACGTGGTGGTATTTAGCGCAGACTGAAAGTCCTACCTAACTAAGGTGCTAGCAGTCCTGGACGCCATAAGGGCAGCAGGCTTAATCGCCAACCCCAATAAGTGTGCCATAGGGCTAGAAGAGGCTCGCTATCTCGGCTATGACATTGGGAGTGGGGTCATCAAACCCCAAATGGCCAAAATTGAGGCAATTAGAAATTGGCCTCAGCCAGTCTCAAAGAAGCAGGTCAGAGCCTTCTTAGGTATTGCAGGGTATTATAGGAGGTTCGTACCCGGTTTTGCCTCCATAGCAGCCCCTCTTACTGATCTCACAAAAGGGACAAAATCCACTATGCTAAAGTAGAGTCAGGTGGCTGAACAAGCCTTTCAAAAATTAAAAGGTACTCTGTAAGAGACCCGTGCTCATTGCACCCAACTTCCAAAAATAATTTGTTGTCCAGGCAGATGCCTCTGAAGTGGGCGTAGGTGCTGTCCTGTCACAGCTAGTCGATGGAGAAGAATACCCCGTAGTGTACCTCAGCAGGAAGCTGTCAGCGGCAGTGAAAAATTATTCTATAGTGGAAACAGTGGGCCTGGCTCTTAAGTGGGCTATTGAATCTCTGCAGTACTACTTGATAGGGAGACCCTTTAGAGTGATCACTGACTATTCCCCCTTTAAAGTGGATGGCCCAAAATAGAGGGAAAAATGCAATGGTGATCCACTGCTTCTTGGCCTTACAGGACATTAAGTTCTGTGTAGAACATCGCCCCGGGTCACAAAAAGATAACACAGACTCGTTGTCCCGAGTGCACAACTTCATGGCACAAGGTGCTCTGCCCAACACGTCTGAGCAGAGGAAGGGGGGCTGGGGGATATGTAAGGCAGCAGCCGGGGTCTGCAACGCGGTCTCTATCCAGCCAGGTTCTTGGTTGAGTGAAAAGCCAGTAGATATGTGTCAATGGCATCAGGCTGTTGACACACGTTTATTGTAATGTTTAGTATGGCTTCCAGCCATTCTGAGATGGCGTTTCATTGGGAGTAAGCAAAGAGTAGGGTGGGTGCTTACTCCCCATGTTCCACGCCAGGATTTACCTGGCCTATTTAAGGTCAGCAGGACAGCTGACACGGTGTGGCTGCAACTCTAGTTTTACAATTTGGGCTGGAGAAGTTTACACTGGAGGAGGCCAGTGTCTGCTACACCAACTCCATGCTGCTACTAATGAGGGAACTACGCCTGTATAGTGAGTGGTCAGACGAGCAGGAGTTTTGTTTTGCTTACGTTTTTTGCTGTGCATGTTATTGCTATATGTGTTTCTGCAATAAACATACGGAAGGAGACGTTTGTACCCTACAACTGCCTCTATCTTGATGCCTGATGGACTTAAGCTGTGATCTTGGAGCCGTGTACGCTCACATGAAAAAAAAAATTACTACATACACAGGTCATCCTCCTGTTAGGGCTAACTACACTACAGTGCAGGCAGAGGTGGTGGGCTCTTTGTATTTTTTATCACAATTTGCACAAAATTGCGGAAAAATACAGGATGATATCTGCATCACCCTGCTCTCTTTGCTCTTACTGCCTCCGCCCTTCTCAACTCTGTCTGCTTTCAGAAGATTGGCTCACAGATATAAATGCCTAAACTGACACAGGACGTACTAAGGCTTATGGGGTCCGGCGCGGGTGCCGCGGCTGCCCGCAACCGTGGTCCTTCTGCTCCAGGCCCGGAAACCCCGTACTCACCAGTCCCCGCTCCTGTGTCCGGCTCTGACAGCTGCCGCGCGCGTACCCGTTGTTAAGGCCTGCGGCGCGACGGTTTTTGGGCTGGATTAAAGGGCCAGCGCGCCGTTAATTGGTTATTGACGGCCCCTTGGTCCTTATTAAGGTATAAAGGGCCCCCGGCACTCTCTGCCAGTTTGTTGGTGTGCTAACCGTGCGTTTAGAGTGTATTGGAGTTCTGTCCTGATTCCCGTGTACCAGTCCGCCTGCTTTTCGTTTCCTGACTTGCCTGTTTGCCGCCTGCCCTGACCATCTGCCTGTCTCTGACCACGAACCTCTGCCGCCTGCCCTGAAACCCTTCTGCCTTCCCGAACTACGCCTCGGGTTTAAAGGTTTTGTACCACCCCTGTCCCCCGGCTGCCATCGAAAGAAAGTCACTTTGGGGGGGTTTTTAACGCCCGGGTTTACCCCCCCCCCCTTAAAGCCGCGCAAGCCCCCATCCCACTTTGGGCGGGCTCTGTGTGAAAAACGGGGGTTTTTTGGGACCCCGTTACTGGGTGGCTTAGCTTTCATCGCTTGCGTTGGCCAGCAAATCCACTCCTGCGTTAAAAGTAAAAACTGGCTAGGGGTTTTTCCGTAGGGTACCATGCCCGACCTCCGGGATGTCACGACGGCTGTCGCCCCCCAGAGTCAACTTTAATCAAACCAGCTAGCGGCCTTTTTTTTGCAAAAACCTTGCAAACCTTTTTCTACCTCCACCGGCTGCCCCCCGCCCCCGGGGCCCACCCGTTGCCCCCGGAATCCTTTTTGCTTTTACTGTTTCCCCGGTTTCGAAAACCTTTTGCATTTCCTCACTCCCCTCACGCTACAAATGGAGCCCAAAAGAAAATGCCGGGTTTCATAAAGTCGTGCCCATCCACCTCGAGATGAGGGGAAAATTTAAATTTCCTTTAACAGAGCTTCCCAAGGGGGCCCCTTCCCTTAATCAGCCTTTTGTCTGGAGGTTGGGCCCTTGGGCTAGGAACTATGGGTTGGGGGGAAATCCTTGACAGCGGACCCCCAAAACCTTCCCCCCGGGGGGTTTTCCGAACGGTTTTTAAAAGAAAACCGGGCCCCGTACTTTTTCGGCTGCCGCTGAAATGTCCGGGTTTGGGGTTCAGGGCGACCCACGTCGGCCCAGTATTGGGTTTTGCGGAAGTTTGCCTCTCGCTTCGGAGCTGGACGGGGAAATAACGAAGCTTTGGGGGCGACTTTTCTGGCAAGGTCTCTGGGACGAATAAAGGACGAGTTTGGGCAGCTGGGATCTACCAGCTGCTTGGTTGACCTAATCCACTTTAGCCACCCGAGTGGAAATTGGGGTTCCACCAAAAAGGAAACAAGAGCTCCGCCTTAAAAGGGGGGGTCGCCCGTCCACGCCAGTTTGCCCCGCTTTGCTCCCACTTTCCCAAAGGGAAAAACTCCCTCCTCCGATGGTTTTTTCCGGGAAAATGAACCTATGCAGGTTGAGGGGAGCCCATCTGTCCCCCAAAGGGGGAACGTTTTTCAGGGGGTCGTCTGAAGCAGCTGTGCTTCTTTGTGGCGGTTTTTGGCCATTTTATTGGGGCTGTCCGGTGCGCCCGGGGAAAAATTCCCACATAGGGGTTTTTTAGGAGAGGCCAACCCCAGGTGTCAGGCGGCCTCTCCCGTTTGACCAGGCCCCCCTTTTGTATTGGGGGTTTCACCGGACAGCACCTTTCAGGCCAACCCCCTTTATTGATTCTGGATTTTGGAAAGGAAAATTTTAAAATCCACGAAAATTGTGAACAGGTTTCGTTTTTCCCCGTGGTTCCCCTGATTTTAAACCTATGTTGGGCTCCTCGCAGTGTGGCGAATGCCCTTTAAGGACGCTTTCTGTTCCGCACTGCTCCCTCACTTTGCAGATTGGGGCTCTTCCAAGGGGGGACTTTTCCCAAATTCTCGTCCCGCCTCGATCCTCGTCTGGAAAAAACCCTTTTGGGGGCCTCCCGTGGTTACGGGGCCCCTAACCCCCCCCTTGGACTGGGGTACAGGGTGAAGTCATGCGTTGGGGTTCCCGGGTTTTCTCTCGCGTTGCCTGCGAAGCCGCAAACCCGCTCCTCGGGTCACTTCCCTGAAAATTTTACCAAAACCCCCAACCCCCGGGCCCCTTTTCCCTTTGGGCATAAAAAGGGGCTTTGACCCCGTCTTTTCAAGGGAAAAACAGGCCCAAAATCTTCCTCCCCACCGGCCTTTTTGACTGTCCCATAGTCGGGAACCCGGGTGTTTTCTCCTCCCCCTGGGGCCGGGGTTTTTCCGCTTTTCCGTCCCGGAGATAAGGGGTATGTCTGAGTTTCATCACTGAGAAACCCCCGAAAGGCCTTTTTTTCGTAATTCCCCCGTTTTCCCCGCAGGGCCCGGGTTCTTTTTGTGGAGAAAAAGGACGGGGTTTTCCGGCCCCCGCATCGATATCGGGGGTTAAATAAAAAAAACTATAAAAAAACGCTAACCCTCTGCCCTTGGGTCTTCCAAAATTTTCGGGGCCGCCTGCGTTGGGGGGGGCGAAAATCCCTTTTTCCCAAACTGGATCTATGCGGTTTCTTTTTTAAATTTTAATTTTGTATTATGGAAGGCGATGAGTGGAAAACGGCATTTTTTTAAAGCAGGATGGCCCTTCGAGTATTGGTTATGCCATTCGGGGCTCGCAAAGCTCCTGCTGTATTTCAGAAAATTTGTCAAAAGGGGATCTTTTTGGGGGCCTACTCTAAATCTGTGTCATTGTCTACTTATTCTAATCTTTTCTCCCCGGGCCCTTTTAAAATCATTTGCCACTTCGCATGCTTGGAAAAGGGAAGGCGTGCCTTCCCCAAAGTCGGTTTATTGCATGGCGGGGGAATGGGCTGCAATCCCGCATGATCGGCCTTCCTACTAGTCACTATGGGACTATAAATCACCTCCTAAACGGAGAAGCTTTTACACCCTAAGTACTCCCAAAGTTTTCATATGTTTTTCATTGCCAAAAGGTGTTGTATAAAACCCCTATGTTTTTGATGCACCCAATTTAAAAAAAATTGAAGAAAAAGTTCAATGTTTTTGGGTCCATACACCCCTTATGTGTCCCTTTTTTTCAGAACCTTTCCCGGGACTGCCCTGACCTTCTGCCTGTCTCCGACTAGGGATCTGGATTAAATTTTTTTCCCACGCTTTTACCCGGCCCGCCATGAAAGCAAGTCACGTCAGTGGGTAACGCCCTGGTACCCTACGCTGCAGAAAGGGCCCTTTTCCCCGCTTTGCGGGGGGCTTTTGGTTTGAAAACCGGGGGCTACTTAGATTTTCGTTCCCGGGGTTTTGGCTTAGCTTTTATCGTTGCTTTGGGCCCGGGGGAAAATCCATTTCCGCGTTTACAGTAAGTTTCCCAATGACAAAGACATAAACAGCCAAATTAATTTTTTAAAGGGTTTGGGTTTAATTTTAACATTAAAAAATTAAAAATTTAAAAAAAATAAAATCCAAAAAAAATCACTTTTTATAAATTACATAAAAGTATTTGCTTTTTGGGCGGGGTTTGAGAAAAAAAGAAATTTTGCCCCTCCCTGGCAAACAAGATTTAATACTTGGTGGAAAAAAACCTTGTTGGAAAGCACAGCACTCGGATTTTTTTGTAGTTGATGTTTTGGGGTTTTTGCCAAAAATGTTTAGGAGGAATTTTGGTTAAATGTGTTTGCCCGATCATCTCTAAATCATTAAGATTTTGAGGGGTTTCCGCTTGGCAACACGGAGCCCTTTAACTTCATAAGTTTTTTATGGGATTTTTAAATTCTGGAAATTAGCTAGGCCCCTCCATTGCCTTAATGTGCTTTTTTTTTGAGCAAAACTATCTGTGGCCTTGGCTGTATGTTTTGGGTTTTATTGTCTTGCTTTGGGAAAACCCAAACCCACGGCCCATTTTTAAGTCCTGGCGGGGGGAAGGGGGGTTTTCACTCAGGATTTTATGGGGACATGGCTTTCCCTCCCTTTCCCATTTTGATCGGGGAAAATAGTCCTGTGCCCCCTTTGCAAAGGGGAAAAAACCCCCAAAATATTAAAAGTTTCCATCTCCTTGGGTTGAAATGGGGGCGGTGTTTTTGGGTCATAGTCCCAAAATTTTTCTTCCTCCAAAAAACGGGAGTTGAGTTTTTAAAGGCAAAGAAACTCAATTTTTGTTTTCATCTGACCCAAAAGCACCTTCCCCAATCCTCCAAAAGAATCTTTCCCGGTGTTCAATGGCAAAATTCAGGGGCGGCATGGACATGTGCCTTATTGAGGGGAGGGGGACCTTGCGGGGACTGCCCGGGGTTTTAAAAACCCTTAACCCGGCGTAGTGTGTTACCAATGGTTTTCTTGGGTCCCAGCTGAATTGAGATAATTAACAAGTTCCCCCCGTGTTGTTTTAGGGTGATCTTACCTTCCTCCCTTTATTAAGGAAAACCCCCTGAGGTTTTGGGGCATTGCATGGTGCCCAATTCGATGTTGATTGACAAATTTTTTGTATTTCTCCCCTTCTCTTACTTTTTTGCACCAAAGTTGTCCCCCCTTCTCATCCAGCATCTTACTCATGGTTTTGTACCCCCATTCCAGTTTTGTACAGGTTTGATCGCCCCTAAAAGCTCTTTGGTCTTGCCCATTTTGTAGGGTTAGAGTCTGATGATTAAATTTGAGTCGTAGACGGGAGTCTTTTATAAAGGTGACTATTTAAGACATTTGCTTTAATGAAGGAAAAGGGTTTTGATTAAGGGAGTCTAACGGTTGTAGGAGCCAAAACTCTTAATTTTTTGGTAGGGGAATCAAATATTATTTCTTTCGAAAATGCGAAAAAAATTTATTAATTTATACAATGTGATTTTCTGGATTTTATTTTTGATATTCTATTTCTCGATGTTAATAGTGACCAACCCTTAAAATTATAGACTGTTCATGTCTTTGACAGTGGGCAAACACAATCAGCAAGGGACCAAATAAATGTATATTACACTAGTAATTAGCCTTTCCAGGACACTGCATCTAGAGTTTGTGTCTCAGGATATTGACTACAATATATATACACAGGGTCGTAACTGGAGACGTCTGGGCAGTGGCATAGTTAAGGGGGGGACCGACCCGACCTGGAGTGCACCTCTCCTAGTTCACGTCCCCGAGGGACTTCAGAGGGCCCCTCAGAGGAGCACTGGTAGTACAACTGCTCTGAGTCCCAGTCTCGGATCTATCAGCCAGCGCATACCACATTTTCCCTTCTGCTGACTTGGGACACATTATTAGCGCTCAACCAATCATAGGCAGGTCCTTACTGTACAGCTTACACACAGCATAGTGAGCTTATGAAGTTACTTTAATAGACAGCTTCGCTGGTGCGGCGCCACCGTGGTTTATGCAGGCACGCTGTATATACAGTTGAAACCAGAAGTTGCATACACTATATAAAAAGACACATATGCATGTTTTTCTCACTATCTGGCATGAAAACAGCTCCCCTTTTTTCCCTGCGGGCTGCGGCCCCCCCTCACCCCACACTCTCCACAATCACATTCTTACGATTTGAGAAAGAATTTTTCAAAACCGAAAAGTCAATTACCTGTCACAGTTTTTTTTTTCATCTTCTGTATGGAAACATGTCCTTGTAAATAAAACACGTATTCAAGCATTATATCCTCTGAGTGCGGTTGATCTCTTCTACTATGAAATCAGAATAAACCTTACCCGTTTAAGGTCAATTAGAATTACCAAATGTATTTATGTTTGCCAAATGTCAGAATAATGAGAGAGAATTTTTAAGGCATATTTATTACTGTCTTCAAAGTCAAAAGTTTACATACACTAGGGTTACTATGCCTTTAAACAATTTGGGACAGCCCATATGATGATTTCATGTCTTTGGAAGCTTCTGGTTTATCGGAAACATTTCAGTTAATTAGAGACACAGGCATGGATGTGTTTTAATTCATACCAGAAACACACTGTTTGTGTGTAACATCATGGGAAAGTCTAAAGAAATCAGCCAACATATCAGGAAGAAAATTATGGACTTGCACAAGTCTGGATCATCCTTGAGTGCAATTTCCAGATACCTGAAGTTGCCTCATTCATCCGTACAAACAATTATACGCAAGTACAAACAAGATGGGAATGTCCAGCCATCATACCTCTAAGGAAGGAGACGGGTTCTGTGTTCCAGAGATGAACGTGCTTTGGTCTGACATGTGAATATCAAACCCCAAAAAACAAAAAACAAAAGAAACCCTTGTGAAGATGCTAGGGGGGAAGCTGCTAAGATTGTGTCATTATCCACAGTGAAACAAGTACTGTATTAACATGGGCTGAAACACCACTCTGTTAGGAAGAAGCCATTACTCTAAAAGAAACATATAAAAGCCAGATTAATGTTTGCAAATGCAGACAGGAACAAAGACTTACATTTTTGGAGGCATGACCTGTGGTCTGACGAACCTGTTTGGCCATAATGACCACTGTTACATTTGGAGGAAAAAGGGAGAAGCTTGGAAGCCTAAAAACACCATTCCAACTGTAAAACACAGGGGTAGCAGCATTATGTTCTGGGGTTGTGTTGCTGCAGGAGGGACTGGTGCACTTCACAAAATAGATGGCTTCATGAGGAAAAAAGATTATGTGGCAATACTAAAGCAATGTCTCAAGACATCAGCCAGGAAGTTAAAGCTTGGGCGAAAATGGGTCTTCCATGGACAATGACCCGAAGCATACTGCCAAACTGGTTACAAAGTGGCTTAAGGACAACCAAGTCCATGTTTTGAAGTGGCCATCACAAAGCCCTGATCTCAATCCTATTGAAAATTTATGGGAAAAGCTTAAGAGGCAGGTATGAGCAAGGTGACCTACAAACATGGCTCAGTTACACCGGTTCTATCATTAGGAATGGGCCAAAATTCCTACCAACTACTGTGAGAAGCTTGTGGAAGGATATCCAAAACGTTTGACCCAAGTCATAAAGTTTAGGGGCAATGCTACCAAATACTAATGAAATGTATGTAAACTTTTGACTTTGCAGAAAAATGCCTTAAAAATTCTCCATCTCATTCTTGATTTTGTCAAATATAAATAATTTTGGTAATCCTAAGTGACCTAAAACGGGGAAGGTTTATTCTGATTTCATGTCAGATAGTGAAAAAAAACATGCATATGTGTCTTTTTATATAGTGTATATAAACATCTGGTTTAAACTGTACAGTCTTCTGATCCTATTATACTATATTGCCTCATTTTGCTTAGGGCATCGGACTATGTGTTGCTCAAATACTGTGTAATGCCATCCTTATTGACTTTTTATTGTTGATTAAAAAATAGTGTAGTCTGCAGCTACACTTGTGACTCAGTATTATATAGCATAGTAGTGGCTTCTTAAAGTCTCAGAAGTCACTGCTGTACATAGATCTCTACAAATAATATAGGGGGAGCATATAGGATCGTGATTTTAATCACTTTTTTTCTCTTTTTTGGTTTTGGACATTATTAAAACTTACATATTAATGGGATTATACTACAGAAAATTGATCTTGTTTTGTTTTGCCTATTTGCAAAGATAGTATATAAATAATAGGTTATTGCCCTACCTGTGTATAGGGGTAATTTCTATTGAGATAGTCCTTCCACAGTTATCACTGCTAGGGTCTGTGCTAACATTAGTGTGTAATCCCCCCATATAGGACCAGCGGCCGGCAATAAACCAATTACCGGCGCGCTGGCCCTTTAAATCTCAAAGAACTTCCGCGCGCACACTAGGGGGCGCTCGCGGCACGGCAACCGGCAGAGAGCCGCACGGGGATAGGAGCGTGGCCAGGTAAGTTCTGGCTCTCGGGGAAGCGAGTGCGCCTGCGGCCCGACATGTGGACCGCGGCGCCACCCGCTCCCGGAACGGGGGGGGGGGGGGGCCCGGACGGGACACGGGTGTGCCCGCAGCCCGCCCCACGGCTGCGGGACCACCAGTAACAGTACCCCCCCCCCCCCCTCCCAGCTTTCCCCTCTTTCTTGAAAAAATAAATTTCTTCAGAAGGTCATGATCCAAGATGTTGTCCTCCGGCTCCCAAGATCTCTCCTCCGGCCCGAATCCTTCCCAATCAATGAGGAAATATGGCTGCCCTCTGATAGACTTCATAGCCAGAATCTCTTTCACCGTGAACACTTTGGAGGCCTCTGCTTCAGGGGGGGAGGAGGCGACTTTCCGAGAGAAGTTATTGAGCACCACAGGCTTCAGCAGGGAGACATGGAAAGAATTCGGGATACGCATGGTAGGAGGGAGCCGGAGTTTATAGGCCACCGGATTGATCCGCTGTAACACCTCAAATGGCCCTAGGAACCGTGGACCTAGTTTATAGCTTGGTATCTTGAGCTGGACGTACTTGGCCAACATCCACACCTTATCTCCTGGAGCAAAAGTTGGGGCCGGTCTCTTCTTGTCCGCCTGGAACTTCATGCAGACGGTAGCTTGTTTAAGAGATTGGCGACTCTGCTCCCAAATGACAGTCATGTCCCAGATCAGGTTGTCCACCGCAGGAACCTAGGAGGCAGAAGGCAGAGGGAGGGTGGGCGGGGATGCAGTCCATAAAAAATATCGAAGGGTGAAGAGCCCGTAGGTTCAGAGTCCAGGGAGTTATAAGAGAATTCAGCCCAGAGCAACAGGCCAGACCAGTTGTCTTGACGGGCTGAGACGAAGTGGCGAAGATACGTGCCAAGGATTTGATTGATCCTCTCCACCTGACCATTGGATTGTGGGTGGTAAGCCGAGGAAAAGTCCAATTTTACTTGTAACTGGGAGCAGAGGGCACGCCAGAACCTGGAGAGGAACTGGACCCCGCGGTCCGAGACGATGTAACGTGGGAGGCCGTGTAGCTTGAAGATGTACTCGAAGAAAAGAGTGGCGAGCCGAGGAGCGGAGAGCAGAACTGGCAACGGGACAAAGTGTTTCCATCTTAGAAAAAGCGGGTCTGCGACCACCCAAAATAACAGTATTACCGGAGGATTGGGGGGAAGGTCGGTGATAAAATCCATAGACACTGGGGGCCATGGGGGGCTCTGGTGTGGGCAAGGGGTTTCAGAAGACCGGATGGGCTGCGAAAGGGGCGTCTTATCCAGGCACAGGTGGTACAGGCTTCCACAAACTCTCTTCTGTCCCTTGTAAGCGTCGGCCACCAGTAGAAGCGGGAGATCAGCAGATAAGTTTTTCGAGCGCCAGGGTGCCCGGCCACCAGGGAACAATGTCCCCATTTTAGAAATGGCCTGAAGTCCCGTAGGTCGAGGCCACTGCAGGACGGCCGATAACTTCACTGGATCCATCTGAAGACCCTTATCCGAGACAATATAACCCAGGAATGGAAGGCTCGTCCGGTGAAAAAGGCATTTCTCCAACTTGGCGGGAAAAACCGGTTGCTGCGGAGACGACTCAGTACCTGGCGTACATGCAACCGATGGGTTTGAGGATCAGGAGAAAATATCAAGATATCGTCCAAGTAGACGATGACACAGGAGTAGAGGAGGTCTCTTAAGATGTGATTGTCGGATTCCTGAATGACGGCTTGGGCGTTGCGTAGCTCAAATGGCATCTCCGAGTATTCAATGTGCCCGTCACGTGTGTTAAAGGCCTTCTTCCATTCATCGCCCTCTGAATTTTTAATGAGGCTTATGCCCCCGCGATCAATTTGAAAAGAAATTGGCCCAAAGGAGCCGGTCAAAAGTTTCTGAAAATTTGAGCTAACGGATTTACGGTTCAACACAGTGATTTTTAAACCCTCGGTAACAATGCAGGGGGTAGAGAACCCCTCCTTTTTCTCAACAAAGAAAAAACCCGGGTTTTTGGCTGGGGGGGATGAGGAAAATTTCGAATAAAGCCCCTTTTTCAAGTTTTTTCTTGTATATAGGCCGCATGGGCAGAGTCTCTGGGACGGGACAAGGTAGACCCCCCGAGGGGATGGGGCCCCCCGGGGAAGAAGTTCAATCGGGGCGACATCAGCGAAGTCCTGGTACTCCATTGGTTGACCTGGCAGAGGTTTGGGAGAGGAATGCAGAGGGATGGCATGCACCGGGCGCGGTGCGACCAGACAGTGACTAGGTAATCGGTCCCCAAGCAAGACCTTCCGGGGCTTCCAGTGAGCGTAGGGGCATGGTTGCGCCATGGAAAGCACCAAGAGGAAACCCCCGAGAAAAACCGGTAGCACGTGGAAAACAATCTTCTCCCCTTTTGCAGGGCTCCCCCTGGAGGGGGCACCAGCTGGTGATGTACAAATGGAACACTCAGGGGTTCCCCCCCCTGGGTTTAAGAAATCGCCAGGGGTTTTTCAGTGGACTAGGGGACGATATCAAGAACCAGGAGGCAGGATAAAGTTCCTGAAAGGCCCCCGAATCCAGGGAAGCGGGGCCGAAAAAAGAAGGGGCCAGGTCCCGTGTGACTCGTACCGGTTTGTCAAACGTGGAGCGGAGAAAATTTGCCCCCTAGGAATGCCTCTCCCCGGGACCTAGGTGTGAGCGTTGCCGGTCGCTGGGGCTAGTCGAGGCAGCGGGGGACCTCCCTGTTCGTTCCTGGCGGAGCTCCTGTTTCCGGCGAAGCGAACATCATGCGAGTGGCCAGGTGAATGAGATCCTCAGAGAGGAAGGGAAAGGGCAGTGCATCCTTCACCCGCTGGATAACCCCTTTCTTAAAAAGGTGGCGCAGAGGGGGGTGCGTATTCCAGGATAAACCTTTAAAGGGCCCGGGGACGGAATAGTACGGCATAGTTTCCCATGGAGGAGTCACCCTGGTGAAGATTAGGAAAAACCGTCTCGGCAGAAGACCAGCGCTGGTTCCCCCGAAGATGCTATGAAATTCCGGAGGAAGGCCTGTTTTGGGCGAGTCCGGGTCCCCTTCTATCTCAGAGGGGTGTTGCCCAAGCTGGGCCCCTTCCCCCGGAAAATAGGCTGACAACGAATGCCATTTTCCCTTTCTGTGGGAAATGATCAACATCAGCTGAGTGCATGGAGCACTGGGTAAGAAACCCCCCTGCAAAACTTTGGGTCCCCGTCAAAAATTGATGGAGAGGAAAGTCGAAACTTGGGGCCAACCTTAGCCAACGGGAAAGGGGAGCGTAGAAGGAACCACAGACGGAGGTGGGCAGCTGCTGCTGAACTGAGGGGCTGTCTGCCAAGTCGGACAGCTGAAACCCCTGCTGGCCTGTTGTGAAAACCACTGCGACTGCTGGGGAAAAGAGGAAGTGGGGCTGGATACTGGGCAGAGGAAACCTTGCGGGGGTCTATGGGGGGATCAACTGTTACGGACCCCGCGGGTTGTGGGTCCCCTGGCCACCGCAAGCAAAGGGATAAGCACGCCAGGGAGGGAGTTAAGTAGGTCCCCCGGTTTTTTTCCAGAGCCCCCCCGCAAAGCGGATGGACTTGCTGCGGCGAGAGTCTACCAGGGCGCTTCCACTGACGTGACTTCTTGCGGTGGGGAGCCAAGGGGAGCGTTGGTACAGAATGTCAGGCGTAGGGGTAGTCGTGGACAGGCGAGAAGGTCAGGGCTGGCGGCAAAGGTTCGTGGTCAATAAACTAGCACAAGGGTCAGAACAACGGATGGACCTAGAACGCACTTCCAACGCTTTTGTCCTCCTTATGAGGGCCCCAATTGCGCCACAATAGAACCCGGCCGTGTAAGTGGGCCCCCCGCGGGGGCCGGGTAACATATTAAAATATAGGAACCCATCGCTGGGCAATTAAACCCCAATTACCCGGGCGCTCTGGCCCCCTTTTAAAGTCTTCAGAAGAACTGCCGCGAGCCACGGCAGTCCCGGCCCCAGAGAAGCCCGCACGGGGACAGGAGCGTGGCCAGTGGTAAGTTTCCCCTGCCCCTTTCCTCTGGGAAAGTGAGTGCGCACTGGCGGCCCGTACATGCGGACCAACGGCGCCCTAAACCCGCTTACCTGGAGGCAGGTGGGCCCCACGGACCGGGCCAAACGGGTTTGGTGCCCCCGCAGCCCCCCCGAACCCTCGGCCTTATTTGCGGGACCCCACCCCATAACAGAACGCCCCCCCAACAATGGTTTTGCAGGAGGGAAGTGGGAGAAAAATAGTACAGGCCTTTTTTTGCCTGAAAATCTGCAAACAGAAAGGAACAGATAAATACTTTTTATTAAGTTATGAATTTACAGAAGTTTTAATAAAAAAACTACTTTGTGGGGGAGGCCCCCTAGTAAACAAATAAAAAAGATAGTCCCAGAATAGAAAACCCCCCCTTTAAAAATCCAGTTATATCCAAGTCTATACAAATAGAGGCCTAGTTTGCCAAATGTAAGACCTATAATAGGGCCAAAATAATTTATTGGTCCTGTTTTGTGTCCATTATGGAAGTGTCCCCCCCCCTTTAATTTTATCCTTGTATACCTGGTTCCGCCAAGTCTTGCCCAGTGTGAATAATCTTTGAGTTTGGTTATTCTTTGAAGACCTTGGGCGATATGTCCCCAATAACTCAAGCACCCGTTTTTTTAAATCCTATTTTGGTGGCCCAAAAAATACTCAATGGAGGTGCCCCATATTTCCCTTCGATATAAATTAACTGTAAATATACCAAAACCATAGGTTGCAAGTAATAACCACCGGGCAACAACACATTTGGTAATGCACCTAAAAACAGGGCAACATTAAATATAGTAGGCAATGATATGCTGTTGCCGCCCTTCCAAAACACCAATTTTTGGGTCCCTATCGAAGGCCGCCATTTAAGCAAAACAACCAAAGTTAATGGATACCGTTTATGTGGCCCCCCACCCGTTTTATGCAAATGTGCCCCTCGATAGGGTCATTTTTACATACACTAGCAAAAGGACACGATTTTTGTGTCCCCCGCGAGTTGAGGCAATGGTGGCCCTTTTATTATGGCAACATTACACATACCTATCCCACGTAATATCAAGATGCCAGATTTTTTGAAAGGATGTGAAGTTTTCAGGAAACGTTCTACTTTTACACTTGATTAAATGTGGCCTAAAAACTGCCCACGGCGACGAAAAATTTATTTTGGACAATGTTTCGCCCCCCTTGAGGGTTTTTGTTTTAGTTTCAGTGGGTGTTTGCCCATGTTTATTTTTTCCCAAGTCAATTTTCTGGCTTCCTCAAGAGCCCACTTGCTTTTGGTCCAGGGGCAATTTTTAGGGGAGCCCCAGAGCATTTTTTATAGATATTTTTTTACCAGTGGACCCCCGCCCCGGGGGCCCCCTCCCCCCCTTTCCCCCCTCCCCGCCCGCGCTCCCCCCCGCGCCCCCCCCCCCCCCCCCGCGCTACCCCCCCGCCCCGCGGCCCCCTCCCACCCGGGTCCCCCCCGCCGCCCACCCCCCCCGCCCCTCCGCCCCCGCCCACCCTCCCCGCGCCCCCCTCCCACCCGCTCCCCCCTGGTCCTTCTCCCTCCAGCCGACCCCGACCCCTGACTAAGTCAGCACCCCCCCCCACCCCCCCCGCCCCCCCCGCCGCCCCGCCGCCCCCTCCCCCCCGGCCCCCCCGCCCCCCCACCCGACCGCCCGGCACCTCCCCCCCTCACCCTCCCCCCCCCCCCCCGCCCCCCGCCCTCCCCCACCCCGGCCCCCCCTCCATCCGCCACCCCGGGCCCCGCCCGCCCCCCCGCCCGCCCCAGCCCCCGCCCCCGCGACGGCCCCCCCGCGGCCGCTGCTGCTACCCGCACCACCCGTCCCGCCCCCGCCCACCGCCCACGGCCCGCCCCCCCCCTACCTCCCCCCCGCCTGCCCCGCGCATCCAGCCCGTCCCTCCCGCCGCGCCCGCCGCCTCCGGCCCCCCGCACCGACCCCCAGCCCGCCGCCCCCCCTCCGCCGCCCCACTCCGCCCCCCCACCCCGCTCCCACCCCATCCTCCCACCCCCCCCCCCCGCCCCACCCACCCTCCGCGCCCTGCCCCCCCCTCGCCGCCCCCACCCCCGCCTCGACCCCACCCCCGCCCCTCGCCTAACCCGCCTCCCTCCAGCGCCTCTGCCCGGCCCCCCCCACGGGCCTTCCGCCCCCGCGACCGGCAGCACCACACCACCCCCACTCCCGCCCCTCCCCGCCACGCCCCGGCCCCCCTCGTCCCCCGCCCGCCACCCCACCGACCAAGCCCCCCCCCCCATCGCGACCCCCCCGAACTCCCCGGCCCCCCGCCCACCCCCCCGGCCCCCCGCATGACCCCCGTCCCCCCCCCCCACCGCTCTCCCCCCCCTCCCACCCCCGCCCCCCCCCGCCCGACCCGCCCCCCGCCGTCCGCGCCACGCCGGCCCGCCCCCCCCCCCCCCCCGCCCCGCCCCTCCCCCCCCACCCCTCCGCTCCCGGCCCCCCCCCCCCCCCCGCACCCCCCGCCGCGGCCCCCCCCCCCCGGCCCCCCCCCCCGCCCCCCCCGCCCCCGCGGCCCCCCCCCCCCCCCCGGCGCCACGCCGCCCCTCCCTCGGCCGGCCCCAACGCCCCTCCTCCCCCTCCCCCCCCCACTACTCGCCGCCCCCGCCCCTCGGCCCCCTCGGCACCGCCGCTACCCTACCCCCCTGCCCCCCCCCCACCCCCCCTCCCCGCGGCCCCCCCCCCCCCCCAGTCCCCAACCCCCCCCCCACCCCCCCCCACCCCCTCCTCCCTCCCCCCCCCCCCCGCCCCCCCCCCCCACCCGCCCCCGCCCGCCCCCCCCCCCCCCGCCCCGACCCCCCCCCCCCCGCCTCCGCTCCCCCCCCCCCCCAGCCCATCCCCCCCCACCCGCCGCCCCGACCCCCAGCCGGCCCCCCCCGGCCCCCCGCCCCGCCCGCGGCCCCCACCCTGCCCCCACCCCCCTCTCCCCCCCACGCCCCACCACCCCCACCGCGCCCCCCCCCCCCACCCCGCCACCCGCCCCCCCGCCCCCATCCCACGCGCCCCCCGACCCCCGCCGCCCCCCGCGCCGCGCCCCGCCCACCCGCCCGCCTCCCCACCCCCCCCCGCCGTCCCCCCCCCACCCCGCGCCGCGCCTCCGCCACCCTCGGCCAGCCCCCACCTCCCCGCCCCCCCCCTCCCTGCCCCTTCGCCCGGCCCCCCGCCCGGCCCGTGCCGCCGCTGGCCGATCGCCGCCCCGCCCCACAGCCCCCCCCCTCCACCCCCCCCCACTCCCCCCCCCCCCCCCCCCGCCCCCCCACCCACCGCCCCCGCCCCCGCCGCCCCCCCGCCCCCCACGCCACCCCCGCCCCCCCCTCGCTCGCCCGCCCGGCCGCCCCCCGCCGACGTCCCCCCCCCCCCCACCCCAGGCCTGGCCCCACTCCGGCGCCCCCCCCGGTCTCCGGCGCCCCCCCCCCTGCCCCCCCGCCGTCAAAGAGTCCAGTAGTGGTTCCCACTGGAGAGTTTAGGGTCCTAGGATAAGGTTTATCAAGGGAAAGTTTAGTTTGGGGGTTCCCCCCCCAAAGTTATTATTGGCCCCCCAAGTTGGCTCCCTTCCATCCTTGCCAAATATGAAGGGCCAATGTTGTGTTGGTGCCCCCCTTTCTCATCTGTGACCTGCACCCATTCCCCTTCTGTCCCTTGGTGTGTTCTTGCTAAAAAAACTCCAAACACCCACCATGTGATGTCCCTACTAGATTTGATACATGATTACATGCATCAAATTGTTTGTATTCTTGTGACTGCCCCTTTGGTTTTAACTAATTGAAAGTCCTGGGGGCCCTTAATCAAGAGGAACTGGTTTTTTCCATTCCCCCACTGTTGTTTTAAAGGTGACCTGCTTAAAAGGCGTATTTTCCAGTTTCCCATGTCACATTTGTGGGTCAAGGCAGCATCATTAAAAAAAATATCATTATAAAAATAATCATTATCAACCCCCTGCCCCAACTTAGCTTGTTAGCCTTGAAAATGGCCCCCATTGCAAACTCAGTCCAAGCACTGGTGATTCTCCTAATTTGATGTTTTTTACATTTGCCTGTAATTAAAATAGGAAATAGAAAGAGTGAAATTCCCAATGAATGGGAGCTTACTTAAATTTTTGGATAACTCCTGTAGCAGGGCCGGGACCAAGGCCCAATAATTTTAGTGCCCTAGGCGGAGGTTACAGCCCAATGGCGCCGCCGCCCCCCCCCCTCGCTCCCAAAAAAAATGCCCCCCCCCCCGCGACCCCCTATTCCTCTTCACCCCCTGCGCCAGGGTTTCCCCTGTTCCCCACTAAATTTTGATTCTGCGTTATCCCACATAGGCTTCCCCGATCCATCCCTCAAGCAGTCCCCCCTGCACAATGGAAAATCAAGCCCCCCGACAAATTTGTGCTTTTTTACAAAATCGCTCCCCGCCTCCGTTAATGTGACAGTTTAAAATATCCCCCGCCGTATAAATAATCAGTCCCCCCCACCCCAACCGAATAATCCCACCGAATACATGAAGCAAATTATCTCTCTCAACAAACAAAACCCAAAACGGGGAAAACGGGGGGGAAACGGACAAAACGTCCGACCTGAGGAAGGGAGAAAGTGAAAAAAAAAGAGAGAGAATAATTTGCTCCATGTGAACGGTGGGATTTATGTTCGGTTGTACTGTATATTTAGGGAATATTACGACTGTCCCCCCCCATACGGAGGGGGAATGCGAAAAATAACAATTTTTGTACAAAGCAAAATTTGGTCCAGGGCTGATTTCCATGTGCAGTGGGGTGTACCATTGCTGAGAGGGTTAGAAGGTGACCCTCGGAAGCTATTGTATGGGATAATACGCAGAAAAATTTAGTGACAGGAACCACCGCTGGCCCTGCAGGTGTGTATAGAGTGAATTTGGGGTGGGGGGGGGCAATTTTTGGGGGAGAGCGAGGTGGGGGTGGGTGGGGTGGGGGGCGTGGGGCGCCAATTGGCCTTGTAACTCCCGCCTTTGGTCCCCACTAAAAATGCCTTGGTGTGTCCCCCCGCCCCCCCCACGGCTTACAGAGTGTACCCGCAAATTTTAAAGTAAGCTTCTCCCCCTTCCCATGTGGAATTGTCCACCCTTTAATTCCATTTATTATCCAGGCCAAATGGTAAAACAATAACATAGAGAATCAACAGTGCCTTGACTGATGTTGCAAATGGCCCATTTTCAGCTAACAGCTAAGTTGCCATGGTGTTATATGAAATTTATATGATTATTTTTAAATGAATGCTGCTATGAACACAATGGTGTCACAGAACTTGAAAATACGCCTTTAGAGCAGTCCAAACCTTTAACAGTGGGAATTTGTGAAAACAAGTTTCTCTGATAGCCCCCAGGGAACCTCAAAAATAGTTTTAAACCAAAGCCCAGGTTCCCCACAAGAATACAAAAAAATATGAAATGCAATGATAATCCAAGTTTATCCAAAACTAAGAGGGGACTCACCACCATTAAGATGTTGGAAGTTTGCAAAGAACAACAAGACAGAATATGGGGCAAAAGACCACAGAATGAGAAGGGCCAACCCACAACAAGCCCTCAATTGCCAGAAGAAAGAGCAATGGCAATAAAAAAACTTGAAACCCCCCAACTAACTTTCCCCTGAAAACCTTACCTAGTACCAAAACTTCCATACCCTTACTTGACTCTATTGTGAAGGTTCCCCCCTTATAAAATACTATAAAAATGCTCCCTGGGGCTTCCCTAAATTTGCCCCTGACAAAAAAAGCCAAAGTGGCTCTGATAGCCAGAAAAAAAAAATTTTGAACTGGGAAAAAACACAACAGCAAACAAACCCCACTGAAAACTAAAAAACAACAAGGTGCTACATGTCCCAAAAAAATTTTCGTGCGCCGTGGGGGCAGTTTTTTTTAGGCACATTTAATCAGTGTAAATTGGCGGTCCTGAAACTAAACGATCCCTATTTTTTCAAAAAATCTGGCATCCTGATTATTACCCGTGCCATAGTAAGTGATAATGATGCCCTAAAAAGGCAACAACATTGCACGAATCCGCGGACACAAAATCGTTTCCCCTTGCTCGTGTATGTAATGCCCCTAATTCGAGGCACAATTGCATAACGGAGGGGCCACATTAAAAACGTAATCATTAACTAAGTGTAGATGGTAAATGCGCCTCGATAGCAACCAACCCATTTGTGTTATGGAAGTCGCGACATGCATATCAAATTGCTTACTAAATTTAATGTTGCCTTTTTAAGGTGCATTACAATGTGTTGTGCCCCGGTGTATAAATGAATGGGGCACCCAAGTTTATTTGGTAATATTACAGGTTATCATTTTTATTATCGAAGAATGGACATCAATATTTAAATTTTTTGGCACAAAAAATAGATTTTAAAAACAAAACGGTTGCTTGCGTTATTGTGACATATCCGCCCAAAAAGGTCCATCAAGAATAAAACCACAACTCCCCCAAAGATTATTCACGACCAGGGCAAGACCTTTGGCCGGAAACCCCAGGTATACAAGGATAAAAAAAGGGACCACTTCATAACTGGACCACAACAGAACAAAATTAATTTGGCCTAATTAATCCAGGTACTTTACATTAGGCAAACCTATCCTCCTTATTGAATAGAAGAAAAATTTGGAAAAAACAGATTTTAAAGGGGTTTACTCTTGGGGACCTATCTATTTATTTGATTAATAAGGGCTTCAACAAGTTGTTAAAAAATTATAATTAAAAACTCTGTTAAAAATTCCAATACTTTAATTAAAAAAGTATTTATCTGTCCTTCTGTGCAGAATCAGGCAAAAAGCCCTGTTCTCCCCTCCCTCCTGCAAACCATGTGACGTTCTGTCATGGGTGGTCCCGCAGCCGAGGGTCGGGCTGCGGGCACACCCGTGGCCCGTCCGTGCCCCCCTGCTCCAGTAGCGGGTGGCGCCGTGGTCCGCATGTCGGGCCGTGGGCGCACTCACTTCCCCGAGAGCAGGACTTACCTGGCCACGCTCCTGTCCCCGTGCGGCTCTCTGCCGGCTGTCGTGCGCGCGGCAGTTCTTTGAGATTTAAAGGGCCAGCGTGCCGGTAATTGGTTTATTGCCAGCCGCTGGTCCTATATAATGTTACCGCCCCGGCACTTCCACGCCGGATCTATTGTGCGCATTGCCTAAAGAGAAAGCGTTGGAAGTGCGTTCTAGAGTCTTCGGTGTTCTGACCCTTGTGCTACGTTTATTGACCACGAACCTTTGCCGCCAGCCCTGACCTTCTCGCCTGTCCACGACTACGCCTACGCCTGACGATTCTGTACCACACTCACCCTTGGCTACCACCGCAAGCAAGTCACGTCAGTGGAAGCGACCTGGTAGACTCTCGCCGCAGCAAGTCCATCCCGCTTTGCGGCGGGCTCTGGTAAAAACCGGGACCTAGTTAGACTCCGCTCCCTGGCGTGGCTTATACCATTGCTTGCGGTGGTCCAACAGAGCCGCTACCGCTGTCCATAACAGTTAGATCCGCCATAGATCCCGCCAAGGTGCCCTGCCCAGTATCGCAGACCTCACTTCCTTCATTGCCCAGCAGTCGCAGCAGATTTCGCAACAGGCACAGCAGTTGGATCAGCTGTCTGACTTGGCACGACAGCTTCTCACATCTCAGCAGCAGCTGCCACCTCCGTCTGTGGTTCCTTCTACGCTCCCCGTTCCGTTGGCTAAGGTTGGCCCCAAGTTTCGACTTCCTCTACCATCTAAGTTTGACGGGGACCCGAAGCTTTGCAGAGGTTTCATTACCCTGCCCTGCACGGAGCTGATGGCTGATCAGTTTCCCACAGAAAGGGAAAAAGTGGCATTCTTTTGTCACCTACCCCCCGGGAACCCCCATTTGGGAAACCCCCCTCTGAATAGAAGGACCCGTGACGCAGACCTACGGGGCCTTTCCCCCAGTTTTTTCGTAGCATCTCGAGGAACCAGCGCGTGCGCTTCTGCCGAGACGGCGTTCCTGAATTTTCCCCCAGGGGGATCTCCATGGAAACAGCCTACTATTCCGACTCGGCTCGGAGTTTACCGGAATGAGCAGCCCTCTGCGCCACCTTTAAGAAGGGGTTATCCGCAGGTGAGGTGCACTGACCTTCCGTCCCCCTCTGAGCGATCTCATTCACCGGGCCACTCGCATGACTTCGCTTCGCCGAAGACAGGGCTCCCCCGGGAACGAGACATGGTACTCCCCCCGGCTGCCCCCTAGCCCCAGCGCCCGGTCAACGCTCACACCTGGTCCGGGGAGGGGCATTCCAGGGTAATTCCTGCCCCCGTTTGACAATACCGGACGATCACTACGGACGCTGGCCCTTTCCGTTTCAGGCCCCCCCTTCCGGGATTCGGGCTGTCGGAAAACCTTTACCATGCCCCCGGTATCTTGAACGTCTCCCCGATCCAGCGGGAAAAAACCCCCGGGTGATTTCTTCTCATGGGGAATCCTGAGTATTCCATCTGTACATCACCGGGCTGGGTGCCCCTCCAGGGGGGGCCCTGCAAAAGGGAGAAGTTTGCCTTCCACGTGCTACCGGGTTTTCTGGCGATCCTCTTGGTGTTCCGGGCTGCAACGCATCCCCTAGCTCGAGGGGAAGACCGGAAAGGGTCTTCTTTGGGGGACCGTTTACCGAGTCACTGTCTGTCCACCGCCCCCGGGCATCCCATCCCTCTGCATTCCTCCCCCAAAAACCTCTGCCGGTCAACCATGAAAAAGGACTTCGCTGAGTCCCCCTTTGAACTTTTTCCCCGGGACCAGCCCTCCTGGGGGGAGGGTCACCTTTGCCCGACCAGAGTCTGCCCATGTCGGCCTATATACGAGAACTTGAAGAAGGGCTTTATTTGCAAGTCCTATCCCCGCCCAAAACCGGTTTTTCTTTTTTGAGAAAAGGATGGTTCCTTTCACCCCCGCATTGTTACCGAGGCCTTTAAATTTTTATTATTATTTTTATTATTTTTATTTATTTTAAAGGCCAGATTCCCGGGGACGTAATTCGGGGGGGTTACTAATTCATAAATCAAAAGGTAAAGGAAAGGGTAATGACAACTGGCACGACAGGGAGAGAGACCCCCCCTGGGGGGGCTTACAAACTACAAAGGGGGGGAAGAGAAGGAGGTGAGGGGCAGACATGTCTGTGGAGGAATAGTACAATTTAGTGAAGGTTATAGGGAAGCCTGAAGAAAGGGGGTTTTTAGGTTTTTTTTGAAGCTGGTGAAAGTGGAGGGGAGTCTGATGTGTTTTGGGGGAGTGGTTCCGAGTGTGGTGAAACAGGGGGAAGTCTTTGGGGACGGTTTTGTGAGGAGTGATAAGGGAGAGCAAGGGAAGGTCCGTGAGGGCGGAGAGTGGTGGGGGGGGATATTTGGAAATTTTGGGGAGAGATGTAGGAGGGGAGAGGGCCGGGGAGAGCCTTGTAGGTCATGGGTTAGTATTGAAATGAATTGCTGGGGAATGGGAACCAGTGAAGGGATTGGCAAGGGGAGCAGAGGAGACGGGGGAGAGGGGAAAGACGGGCCGCAGGTTAAGGATATTGGAGGGGGGAGGGGGCTAGCTGGAGGCCATGAGAAGGGTGTTTCAGTGTAAGGGGGGAATGACGGGGAGGCCGCATTTTTAGTGTCAAAGCGAGGGAAATGGGGCGGATCGAGAGATGTTTTTTTAAGGGGGAGGCGGGAGCAGAGGTGAGGGGGTTTTGGTTGTGGTTTGAAAAATAAAACAGTCAGGTTACCCAAGACAGCGGACTTGGGGGACCGGTGAAAGGTAGACCCCGGTTGACTGTTAGAGAGATGGGGGCAGGGGTTAGATTTTGGATGGTGGAAAGTGAGGGAGTTCTTTTTTCCCTCCCACATTTAGTTTTAGAAGACGTGATGAGAAGAAGGGGGAAAATGGAGGACAACAGTCAGGGACCCCGGGAAGTGAGAAAGTGACCCTGGGCCAGAGATTAGAGTTGGGTTAATCGGGCATACAGGTGGTAATGAAAGGGCCATGTAGGTATGAGCTGACCGAGGCCAAGGGGGGTTAAGTAGAAAAAATAAGTGGACCCGGGACGGCCCCTTGGGGCACCAAAGAGAGGGGGCCGGGGGGAGGGGAGGAAAAAGGGAGAGACGCTGAAAGTCCGATCAGGGGGGGGGGGGTTTACGGGGAGATCCGGGAAAGACCCAATTCCGTGTTGCCGAGGGGGGAAGGTTTTGTAGCGGAGGGAAGGGTCGACGTGTAAAAGGCAGGGGGAACGGGGCCAAAGGGGGAGGGCCCGGGAGAAGGGGCCTTGGGGCTTTGCGTTATAAAACATTTGATTTGGGTTTAAAGGGCAGTTTGGGGTAGAGGGGGGGGGTCAAAAACAGATTGAAAAGGGGGTCAAGAAGGGAGTTGGGGGAGAGGAATGGGGACAGCTAAAGGGATGGGCGTGCTGCTCGGGGAGTTTGGAAGAAAAAGGGGAAAGGCCCCGGGGTTGAAGGAGGGGATTTGGACAAGAAGGGGGTAAAGGGGTTTTTTTTTTTTTAGGTTTGGGGTTGATGGGGTAGCAGAAAAAGGGCAAAAGGGAAGATCCCAGGGGTTATTGATGGGTTTGAAGGATGGGCGAAGGTGGGGATGTTAGAAGCACAAAGGTCGGGGAAAGGGGTTTGGGATGGCAGTGGGTCAAAAACTCCCAGGTAGGGATAATAAAAATAAAAAATTTTTTAAAAATAATAATAATAAAAATAACAAAAAAAAAAATAAAAATAAAAATAAATAAAACCCTTTTGTGTTGAACCTTTACCCGTTAGCTCAAATTTGGGAAACTCTTTCCCCCGGCTCCGGGACCCAAAGGTTCTTTTTAAACTAGTTTTCGTGGGGGAAATACCCTCGTTAAAAATTCGAGAGGGGGATGAATGGAAGACCCCCTTAAAAACACATTTGACGGGCATTTTGAATACAGGGTGATGCTTTTGGCTTTTGCAACGCCCCAGCCTTCTTTCAGGAACCCGGTCAATAACATCTTTAAGACCCCTCTACCCCTGGTCACGTCTATTTGGGGACTTTATCTTGTTTTTTTCCCTCCGTCCTAAAAACCCCCCGGTTTGAAAGTACGCCGGGCCCAAAACGTCTCCCCACAACCGGCTTACGCCAAGTTGGAAAAATCCTTCCATTCCTGATAATTGTCTGGGTTTAGGGCCCTTCCCCGATGGACCCATAAAGTTATCGGCCGTCCTGAAAGGGGCCCCGGACCTACGGGACTTCGGGCCTTTTCAAAAAGGGGGACATTGTTCCCTGGGGGCCGGGGCACCCGGGGCGCTCGAAAAACTTATCTGCTGATCTCCCGTTTTCTACTGGTGGCCGACGCTTTACAAGGGCCCAAAAAGAGAGTTGGGGGAAGCCGTACCCCCCTGTGCCTGGGATAAAGGGCCCCATCGCGCCCACCCGGGTCTTCTGCCCCCCTTCCCCACACCAGAGCCCCATGGCCCCGGTGCTATGGATTTTATCACCGCCCTTTTCCTCCATCCCCGGTAATACGTTTTTTGGGTGGTCGCAGACCGTTTTTCCAAAAGATGGAAACCCCTTTGCCCCGTTGCCAGTTCTGCCCCCTCCCTCCGGCCGCCACCTTTTTTCGAGTACATCTTAAAACCCACAGGGGCCTCCCCCGCTTCATCTGGGACCGGGTTTCAATCCGGGGGCCCTTTTAAACCCCGGGCCCCCTCCTACCATGCGTGCCCCGAATTTTTTCATGTCTCCCTGCTGAAGCCTGGGGTGCTCAATCGTTCTTGGGAAAAAGTCGCCTCCCCCCCCCCTGAAGCAGAGGCCTAAAAAGGGTTTTAACGGTAAAAGAGATTCGGCTATGAAAGTCAATCGGGAGGCACCAATTTTTTCCTCTTTAATTGGGAAGGTTTGGGGCCGGGAGGAGGGGATTTTGGGACCCGGAGGACAACATCGGGGATAGGGCCCTTTCCTGAAAAAAATTTTTTTTTTTAAAGGGAAAGGGGGAAAAGCTGGGGGGGGGGGGGTACTGTTATTTGGGGGTCCCGCACCCGGGAGGGTCGGGTGCGGGCCCCACCCCGGTCCCCCCGGGGGCCCCCCCCCCCCCCCTTTCCCGGGGAGGGGGGGGCCCCCGGTCCACATGGGGCCCAGGGCATCGTTTCCCGGAACCGATTTTTTCCGGCCACGCTCCTACCCCCTTTGCTCTCTCCCGGTTGCCGTCCCGCGAGGGGGCCCCCTAGTCGCGCGCGGCGTTTTTTTGAGTTTTAAAAGGGGCCCAGCGCCCCGGAAAATTGTTTATTGCCGGCCGTGGCCTTTTTGGGGGGATTACACACTAATGTCAGACGGGCCCCTACATTGATAACTGTGGAAGGATTTCTCAATAGAAATTCCCCCTATACACAGGGGGGCAATCCCCCCCCCCCTATTTTTTTATATACTATTTTTCCCAAATTTAGGCAAAAAAAAACCCAAGCCCCCAATTTTCTGTAGTTTAACCCCAAATTAAATTTATGAAAGTTTTAATATCCCTTGAGAAAGGAAGGCGTCCCTTTCCCAAAACGTCCGCTTGGGCCAAGGCGGCACGGGGGCTGCAACTCAGAAAGATGGGTTTCCCTATAGTTTTATTTGGGGGAAATTCACTCACCCCCCAAAACAGGAGGGAAACTATACAGTAAGTAATGCCCGTTTTCATATGTTTTTTTATTGCCTAAGGTGTTTTGTCATAGAACTATGTCTTTTAAGCACCCAAATTTAAAAAAATGGAAATAAAGTTTAATGTTTGTCCAAAAAACACCCATGTGTACGTTTTTTGAAAGATAAAGGGAGTCTTTAAGGGAAGGTAATCCTAACGGCTGGGGGCTATTTAAATGTGCACTGCTAAAATAGGAAAATTTTTTGGGAATTATTGGCAGAGGTTCGTGGTCAGAGACAGGGAGCCCGGGAAAGGGGGGCGGGAAACAGGCAAGGGGCAGGAAAAATAAAGAGGGGGAATGGTACAGGGTAATCAGGACCGAACTCAAATTCACTCTAAAAAGCACCGTAAGGGAAAACCAAAAAACGGCCGAGTGCCGGGGGCGTAATACCTTTTATAGGACCAAACGGCCGTCAATAAACCCTTTTAAAGGTTTCGCTGGCCCTTTTAAATCCAGGGCCAGCCTTTCGCGCTTTCCTTAAGGCCCCAAAGGGTATGGGGCCCCGGCTTTCAGAGCCCGGGCACAGGCGGGGGCTGGTGATACGGGGGTTTTCCGGACCCGGAGCAGAAAGGGCAAGGCTGCAGGCAGCCGAGGCGCCGAGCGCCGTGAAAATACCCCCCCCCCCCCCCCTTAGGCCCCTCCCCCTCTTCCTTTGGAAATTTTGGGGAGAACAGGGGACAGATTGGGTTCAGGTTCCCCCCCTCCGGGAACCAAAAGCCCTTCCAGTCTTTTAAGGGAAAAGAACCGCTTCCCCCCCCCGTTTTCTCCCCCAGCATTTTTTCCTTAACCTCAAAAATGTTATCTTTTTAACCCCAACGGAAAAGCAAAGAAAAAGATTTTGGGGGTGAAGCGGTTCGCACCCCCGGGTTTAGGGACACTTTGAAACGGGGTTGGTTTTAGATGGGGGGAAAAGCAGCTTTAGGACACGGGGGTTAAATTTGGCCGAAGAAACCCAAAAAAGGGGCCCCAAAAGTTTTTTGGGCCCCAATTGAAAACGGGACCTTAAAGCGGATTTTGCTTTGCGGAAAACCCAAACCCTATCGCCTGGCTAAAAATAGGGGGGGGGCCTACATACCTGTCACCTGAGGGGGGGGGTGGGGGGCCAAACCCCGTAGCAGGGCCTGTCGTGTGATTTGCCAAACCCCTTGTTTCCCTTTTTAATTGGGAACCAGGGAAAAGGGGACAAAAACAGGTACTAGGGGGAGGGTGGGGGGGAAAGGAAAACCCAAAGAAAAAAAAAGGGGGGAGGCCCCAGCGGATTCGGACTCTAAAGATTCAAGGAAAACTCTGCCCGGGAGAGAAGAGGGAACCATTATCCTGACAGGGGCCCACAAAGTGCGCAATTGGGTACCCAAACCTGGTTAACCCTTTCTACCTGCCGTTGGGTTTGAGGGGGGTATGCAAATAAAAATTTCCAGCTGAACTGAAAACGGGACAGCACAGAGTAAACCAAAATTTAGCAAAAAAACGGGGAGTCCCCGGGTCGAGACAATACCCCAAAGGGGAGACCTTTGCAAGCTAAAATATAGGGAAAAAATGTTGGGCTACCCTTGGGGGGAAAGGGGTAACCCGGGCAGAAAAAAGTGGCCTTTTGGGAAAGAAAAAAAATTTGGGTTCACCACCCGATACCGTGTTTCAAGAGGGCGGGGACGGGGAAAAAGTTGGCACATGGGTCCGGTTTTTTTTCCGGCACGGGAAAGGGGGTGAAGAAGGCCCGCGGGTTTGAGTTGAGGAACCTTATTTCGGGCACGGGAGGCGGGCCACACAAGCCCCACTCTGAAAAGGGGGGGGCCCACCGTAGAAAGGGAGACCACTGTAGCGACTTGGGGACTCCTGGATGCCCGCTGTTGGGGAATAATGTCCCCACCAGGTTCTAGGCCGCAAGGCAGGGCCCACATGTCCCCGGGGGCAAGTGTTAAAGACCACGAGGGCAGCCGCGAGGCCTTTAGGGGGGACATGTGCTGGGGAGGAGATAAAGCCCCCCGACCCGAGGCACGAGATGGGGCGTGGGCTTTGATTTTTCCCCCGGCGGGCCCGAAATTGAGCGGAAGTAAAACCGGGCAAAAAAGAGCGACCCTGGCCTCCCGGGGGATCAGGCTTTGAGCGCTGAAAAATTAGGAGGTTTTTTGGTTGGGAAATGTCAATAGGGTGACAGCCCCCCCAAACGGGGTGACGCCACTCTTCAGACCCAACTTTAGGGCCAAAAACTCGCGACCCCCTATGGTATAATTTTCGGGGGAAAAATTTTTGGGAGAGAAATCACAATGCAGTTTACCGAGGGGGATCTCTGCAGGAGGACGCCCGGCTCCCCCCGGGAGCACCCTTCCAAATGAAGGGGCGGTTCGGGCCGGGCGGGGGAAAAGGGTCCGGAGAGAAGTGAATGCCGATTTGAGACGGTTGAAGGCTTCTTGGCCGGGGGGCCAGTTTTGGGGGATTGGGTTCTTCTTAGTTGAGCCACCGGGGGACCCACAAGCGTAGAGACGGGGGGATAAAATTGTCTATAAAAATTTCAAATCCCCGAATGTTTGAATGGCCGAAGGCCCACCGGTTGTGGCCACTGCAACACGGGAAGTTTTGAAGGATCCCCTTGGGCCCTTATCAAACGGTTTTCCCCAAAAGGGTTAAAACGGTACGTTCAAAGGAAACCCCCCTGGTTTGGCAAAAAGGAGGGGGGCGGAAATCGCTGGGGGGCTGGGGCGGGGGCGATGAGTTACGGGGTCCGGGGGGAAAAAGATTAGAATATCGTCCAAGTAAAAATGACACAGATGTAGAGTAGGTCCCCGAAATTCTTGACAAAGTTTTGAAATAAGCAGGGGCTTGCAGGACCGGAGGCTTTTAAACCCTATCGAAGTGGCCTCCCGTATTAAACCTTTTCCCCTCTCGCCTTCTCAATACGAATTAAATTTAAGCACCCCCGGGATCCAGTTTGGAAAAGATTTTGCGCACGAGGGGGCGAAGATTCGGGGATAAGGGCAGAGGATAGCTTTTTTTTTTTTTTTTTGTTTTTAAAACAAGTTTTATAGGGTTTTAAACATAAAAAAGGTACAAGAATACAAGCAATCCAAAACATACCAAAAAAATTGGGCCCCCAGTAATTTCAACTAACATCGACTTATTGGGTTTGACATTTCGGGGGGCCCTCAAAAATCTAAAATTGGGGCATATTTTTTTTCATTTTACATATTGTTTTAAAACAAGGATTTAAAGGGCCCTCTTGTTGTTGTTCAGCATAATATAAAAATCTAGTTGAATCGTACAAAGGTTTTTAGAAAAAGGGAACCCAAACAGACATCAAAGAAAAAAGAAAAATTTCCCAACTTTGATGCATGTCCTCCTCTTCATAAACCTCTTGTAATACCCTGCAGTTAAGGCTTTTTTTTCCTCTCTCTGCTGGGCCGGAGCCTGCCCGGGTTTTACCTCAGACTTGTAGTCTGCCCAAAAACCCACCATCCCCCCCTGCATACCCCTGTTTTTAAATGTCTGCATCAGGGCCCCAACCTCCCGTCTTTTGGGATTTATAAAAGGGGCGCCACCGCTTTTAAAAACCTTCTGACTATTCTTTACACCCTTTCTCTATTATCCCCCAAAATTGATAAAAATTTCTTTGACTCTCATGGGTTGGGGGCATCGGGTTGATCCAAAAAGTGCAACAAAGTTAGCAACCCCAAACACAATTTTGGGGAATTTCAGGGGTCCTCGGGCCTCTCTTCCTTTCCCTCTCTT